>QQSS02056212.1:0-18060 GCA_003687565.2 Craspedacusta sowerbii
ATGTATGTATGTATGTATGTATGTATGTATGTATGTATGTATGTATGTATGTATGTATGTATGTATGTTTGTATTTTCGCTTGGTCTTGTAGTAATTTTGACGAGTTTCTTTAGGTCTGGATCGTGCGCTCAGATTCCACGTCACCACTCGTGACAATAAGTCGCGCGAAATCACTCAAGGTTGGTCTTGCTAATTGACGCTGTCGGCAAGTTTCTTTGAACAGATACAAAGTGCTAGCACTTCGCCGACAGTGCTCATGGTTGCTTAGATCTTTGTATCTTTGCTATCGTTTGTAATCTATAGGCCTTTTGATTCGTGATCGTGAAGCGTGCTTGCGAATGATACCCTCTTCTTACTGTTGTAAATTGTGAATCTTTATCAAGACTTAAAGTTTGCTATTGTCTTGAGCACAAACCATTGCGGCATTACTGTCCCACCTCACTCAGATTTTAGTGGATGTTCTCGGAAGCATCTATGTCATCCAGTATTCCTGAACGTTGCTTCTGCATGATCGTTTGGTGTGTTTTCTGTGTCGCGTTTAGGATCCTTGATATCTCATTCGAAAGCGTCGGGTGTGAGTGTCGAGGAACTGCGACTTCCTCCGATCATAGATATATCGTCAGGTACGCCCTGATGCATGCAAAACGTTTTCCTGTTGTATATATGTATATATGTATATGTATTTATGTAATATGTATAAATATGTACCTATACATATCTTCTATATATATATATATATATGATGTTAATATAAATATATTTTATTTTCTAACGTAAATATATTTTATATTTTATTATATATTTCAATATGATGCTAATGTAAATATTTAAAGATTTCTATATGATGTTAAGTCACACCGTATTGTTGACCCTTTGTCTATAAAAATCTTGAAGAGATTGGATTTTGTTGTTATTGCTTTTCAAATTGTTATTTTCGCGCCCAGCAAGAGACAACGACTGGGACAACATCGTAACATGTCACTACAATTGCCCGTTTCCACACACGTGGAAGCTGTCCCGAAGTTCCATCGGAAAGCATCGGCTTGGCAAGAGCAATAATTTTGACGGGAGAAAAGCCGCTCTGGTAAGTTTGCAAAGATGATCTCCGCACGTTCGCTAGTAGATTGCGCTTTGGAATTCGTGGTCATGTTGTGTTTGGCTGCGTACGTAAGTGTCTCCGTGTGCGCGAGCGCGTATATGTCTTTGTGATGTCTGTGTGTATGTCTGTCTTCTGTCCGTGTGTTTGTGTGTTTGTCTGTTTATGCGTGTCTGTATGCGATGCTAACAGAGTTTTTTTTGTGTGTTGTATGAATTGTGCTTGTATGGTAGCGTTTTGTCGTTCGGTTCACTGTTTGTTATTGGTTTGTGGGATCTAGTTCTGCAAGAGTAGGTTTGAAGAAAGTTTATTATAAGCCTTGGGGTTTTGCACGAGTGGCTTGAATTTCCCCTACGTTGCCAAACTTCTCCAGCGCATTGTTGATGGTAATCGTGTCTGAGCTGGGGTGCTTGCCATTCGTCACGCCAATGCCAGTATCTGTGTTTGCTGTCAATGTCAGTATCCTGTGTTTGCAACCGGGACGGTTATCAGGCAGCCCGTCAGCTCCTCCTGCTAGGTTAATTCAAGTCAACCAACTCATCCCGCGATCTGACCCCGTCTCCGCGAAACTTCTTTCCGTACGGATGAGTCACATCTTTGCCTTGTGGTCTACGAGAATTTGCAACTATGGCGGGCTTTGTCTCCACCGTAATCTGCTCAGAGTTGTGCAGCTTCTTTAACCGATATACAACACCCCATTTCGATGTATGCGAAATTGATGATGCATTAAGGGATACTAGAAGCGTTTGAAATACATGGCTGAAAATGGATCTTCGGGTATGGCATATTCGATGCTGACAAATGAATGCGATCAGCGGTAAACGGTGGGCACAAGAAAATCAGGTGACCACCATCTTAGCTTTACATGCATTCCTCAGGGCCCCATCTTACCTTTAGGTGAGGGTGCATTCCTCAGGGCCCCATCGTAAGTTTTGATGGGGACGCAGTCCTTGGGGGACCATCTTACGTTTACACGAGGGTGCAATCCTCAAGGTACCATGTTCCGTTTAGGTGAGGTTGTACTCCTCAGGGCACCATTTTACGTTTAGGTCAGGCCATAGTCCTCGGGCGCCATCTAATAACGAATCTCTTATGATCGAAAAAGCTCGTGAGCACAGTTTATAACGGATATTAGCCGGTAATCATTCAAGAGTGCGCTAGGGTGTGGGCATGCGCTTATAGTAACCGTGTGTTGTTCATGGATCAGAACACTCGTGTGTTTTTTGGTTCCTAATCTATAGTGCTCAAGAGAATCTGTGGCTATCATGCTCAAAGTCATTGGTAGGCGGTAACTTGTAAATCTTACAAAAAGGTTTTTGTTTGCCATGATATCTTCAAAGCAAGTACAAGTGTCAAAAAGCCTTTCATAATGACAAACATTTCGATACCTCTTGAATCATGATCACTGTCAAACTTCTCGCTGGGATATGATGTGATATCGTAAGAGCGGGCGTACATCTTTTTAACGCTTATATGCTAGGTTTGTTTGATCAGTAATTCTAATTTGTTTTTCCCGTGAGCGAGCACTTCAACATCCTCTGTTAACATTAAGATTTTGTGGCTGTAAACGGGTTCGGTTTCCTGGGGGCCCTGTGCTCGCCATATCGCTTACCTAAGGGCCTTTTCGTTTTACCAACGTTCGTGAGGTCTTACAGTATACTCCGTAAATGCGAGTGTGACCTTTGAGGTATGAAATCCTTATATGTAAACCGGTCGGCAATGCGGAACGTCGATTTAAAACTACTCGAGCTACTTTGCAGCTCGCCCTCTGATCTAATTGCCTTAACGATTCTGAAATCGTTCAAACATTTGGCGAAAGACTTAATTTTTTAGCTCTTCCTATTTTGGCTTTTTTGAGACTTCGAATGTGTTAGGGAAAGCACTCTGCACCAGTCTTCCGAAAATTTGTGTATAAGTGGGTTTAGAAGGTCTTCGGGGAATTAAAATTTTAGAAGGTTACCTTTGATGTCTTCGTAATCTTCTTGAAATACCTCAAATTTAGGACAAATTTTGTGAGATCTATCTAGGAACTGCGTCGGGTTCTACTTCCTCAGTGAACTTTCTTTTTTATGGAAGTTATTCAAAAAGGCCTAAAGCGATTTGCTGCGGGTGCTATTATCAAAAATCAGAAAGAGATTTTCATATTTTTAATTGTGCTTGACATTGCGTTCAGACGACTGACATCAGCAGCTGTGGAAATTTTGTGGCTGTTGGGTATGCGTCCGGCCATGCTGGAGTCTTCAATATGCAGTCCGGACTTTATCGCGGCGACTTGAGTGCCGGAAAGGAAGTGGGTAGGTGGTATGTTTTAAGAGGGTTCATAGAAATCCAACCAGTTTAAACCATGTTCATTAAGTTAATCGTTTCAAAAAGATCTTTGTTGAAGCCTTAATATTTCAATATGCCCCGGTGCTTTCTATCATGTGGCGTATTTTATGGACGTATAGATGATATTCGTACGGAAGATAGCCATTACATGCGTGCTGGCATACTGATATTAAGTGGTGGATCTTTGCAGTATATATTCCCACAGTCGTTCTGAACCTTTTGTATGGACGACGCGGGTATGTATGTGGGTTCTTTCATGTGCTTTTGAGTCTGGTATCGTTACCATCTATGGATGGGTCTCTCGTGAAGAGCTTCCCTTGTTTTACGTTTTTCTGTGCGATTTCTAGCTCATGATGATGCTGTGCGAGGTATTGCGTTTGGTAGCGCGAATGTGATGGTGATCACTGGATCTGCCGATAAGTCGATCAAGGTTAGCACCTCATGCTTCCTGCATTCGTAAACAGTGACATCTTGCTACTGTAGTATGTCGAAATGTAGTTACTTGCTTTTACATTGGACGAGTTTTGGTGGCCGTGAGCGATGACCATAGCCCGGAAAAGCATGTGTCGGCGAATGTGTATGTTGATCTTTGCACTGTAATACTTGTTTCTCTAGTTCTGGAACTTCCAAACAAGGTCATGCACAGCTTCCCTGCGACTACACTGTCCCTTATCGAAAATGAAGATGCACCGAGAAAGGTGAAAACTAGTAGACCTTAAGCAACTGTTGTTGTTGTTGTTTTTTTCTTGTCTGTCTATTTTTACCTCTGAGATTTATTGGCGGACTTGGTGCCTTCTTTGGAAAATATGAGGAGGATAGTAGGATCGAAGTTTACGGTGTAAGGGCGTCCGTACTTTCCGATGAAAGCATATCTTTACAGAGTTATGCACCTATAGACAGTGATGCTCTAGATGTCATTGCAACGACCGCGAATACACTTGTACAATAACATTTAGTATAAAAATACTTATGGATAATGTTCCTCTTATCCTTTAGTTCCCTTCTGATCGCGGCCTACGACGACTTCTCCCTCCATGTTATCGATGTCGATACAAGAAGAATTGTGCGAGAATTTCCGGGTCATACCAACGTCATCACGTCAATTGTATGCGTAACTTTTTTTAATGGTCCTTTTGATAAATGCGCATTGAATGTGCTAGGCGTTTTTATACATAAGACCTTTATAGATGTGTATTAGGGTGTTCCATAATCAAAATAAATAAATAAATAAATAAATATATATATACATTCAGTTTTCTGATGGGGCACCTTCTTGAATGGTTCACTTCTATAAGAATAATTTTACTGAAAATTTTTTTTGAATAAAATGCATTTTAGGGGTCGCTACCACAGAGTTCCTATAAATGAGAGTGCTCGCTGAAAGCTCACTTGGTCGCCATTCTGCGATATAAATGATTAGGACAAATATTATTGGCAGAAAACAACATCGGCTTAGCAAGGCACATGCAAACAACTGCTGCATATGGTAATTATTATTGTCCTTCTGCGTCGAGACTGTCGAAATGACAAGAACCGTCTAGTTAGACCATTGTCAAGGTATTATGCGCTGGATCCAGAAATTGCTTGCGGTAATTGTTTGCAATAAAGAAAAGGAACTGTGTCTGGTCCTCGTCGTTGTGGGCAGCTTGTTGTATTCATCCATTTAAGCAATGTCACCTTTCTTTCATGTCATTCACATTCTCATACAACTTACAGTGTTCTTTGCCAACTGATAGTCAGCATCTGCAGGCCAGAGCTTCATTTGTCGAGGAAAGTTTCCGGTGATGGTGAATAATTTTATGTCTGATCTCGGTGGCGAAGTCTTCCTAGTTCTTGGATTTCACCAGCGTATGATCAAAAGTTATCTTCTTCAAAGGATGTTGTGCACCCCGTGCTTGCGGGTTACTGAATCTCAGATATTTTTGTCATCGGAGACTTCGTGGTCAACGAAAGCTATTGCGATCAGTTCTTCTGACGCCAGTAATTTCGTAAAAAATATTTCATGGCGATGGGACGGCTTGATTCTGTGCCTTGTATTTGTCAATCTCGTCGATAAACTCGCGATAAGCAAGAGGCGAGTTGGCGCTGACGGCAATACAAACCAGGCATTGACAGTCGGAGTCACTGCGAAAAGACACACCTCTGACATCCCCGTCTCTGAATTGTTCTGAATTGGCTGCTCACCTTCTAGATTTTGACGAAAAATTAGCCTTAGACAATCCTTCTTGTTCGATGCACCCCTGCTAGAGCTTGGAATGAACATCCTCAAGAAAGAACGCCTCGAAGAAATATTATTTTTCAGAATTGGTAATCATTACGAGGCTGAAGCTGTTGCACTTGGTTTTCGACAAATGCAATAATTCATCTGCAACGCTGGATACGGCACGGCGCACGATGTCATTCGAACTTGTTGCCTGAAACTTTGACCGGTCAATGAATTCACAACTGCTATGAAACCTTTAAAAAATTATGATGTCTAGACTCTGTGATGGGCCAAGAGAAACAGTACCAGTTGCCTCTAAGACTATTCTAAAATGTGATGACGGAAAGCAAACCAGATCAAATCTATGACAAGCTTCTGCTCCAGTAGGAACCAAGCACCATTTATTGCGCCGCTATTTAAGGAAGTAGTGTCGAAGCACACACGCTTGACTTCATCCGCTATACCCCGTGCTACAGTGGCATCGTAAACAGTTGCCGCTGCAGCTTCTCAACTGCCACATGGTACGCAAAGACGTTGGTCCTCTGTTAGTATAGACACGAGCATTGGAGGGCCGGTCAAAAAATTCGGTAGCACTGATATGTTTCAGTAACTTCTGTTGTGCTCAATGATGGCTCCGTTTCATTACCAGATTATGGTTCACTTTCGAGTGTCTGGAAAATATTCCACTCTGCCCACTCTATCCTGCTTATCTCACCCTTCTCTTCTCTTGAAGTTTTCTTCTCTGCCGTGAACATCTATTTCTTATTGAACCAAGGCCTTTTCAGCACTCCATATCTTGCCTTAGCGCTGAGCTAACACGAATTGCCTGTCTTCCTGAATCATCATCTTGCCATTCGCAAGAGCAAGGTCAAAAAGCTTCTCTAAAGCAGCCTTCCATGCTTCTTCCCTCTTCATTCAATTTTAGGAGCTCTTCGCTTTTTTTAGTAAACTTGAGTTTGTCTCATTCAGTGAACACACATGTAACGTTTTCGACATGTTTCCTCCAATGCGTCTCCCAGAACGTCATTAGTTGTTGCATGTGATGCTTCACGAACAGTATTGTTTGATGGCCTTCTTGTATTAGAAAAGTGCCAGGACTTGCGTCTTTGCAGCAAAGCTTTTTGTAGAACTGAGCGTTTCAGAAGTTCGACCACAACTCTGCTTCTCGTCTTGTTTGAAGTTTGGAAGTCTCACAGCAAGCAATGGGCATTTTCTTCAAAATAATAATATTTATTTGATACCATTCAATTTAATTATAATTTAATTGTAATTTTTTTGTAAAGAAAAAGCTTGCTAATAGAAAATAAAATGCCCAATTCTGTGCAGAATTGGAAGTTTATTTCATATAAATGAGTTTATTTCATATGCCATGGCACTCAGGCACTGACGCTTGCTAAGACTTTAAAATGGATTTTTTTCTCCCGGACCTGTCATTCTCCCTGTTTGCAATAATTTATTAATAAATCAATAACTAAGAAATGTGGTAGGGACATTATATGTTTCAGATTTAGCTGACTTTTGTGAAGGTTGTATGCACGGTTATAAACAAAACGTTGGGGTGCCCCGTACAGAACTAGTGTTTTGAAAAATAAGGACCTCCCTGATGTGTATGCATAAAGATTCTTCGTTATTGATGTTGTGGTCTAAAAACGAAAGCTCTTCGTGAAGGAGAGAGGTCTTCAAGCTTGTTGCACACATGTTGTTGGTTTATTTGAAGTGAAAGAATGTCCTCCTGTTGTTACCTTGTTTAGGGCTTCAGTAACGATGCGCGATGGCTCTTGTCGTCATCTGTAGATGGCAGCATCAAAGTTTGGGATATTCCTGCGGCCAGGTTTGTTCAGACGACGCTAAATTCTGATAATTCTGTATTTTGAAAGCATGCGTAGTCAGCTTGCCTATTAAGCGTGCTGTTCGTAACCCGTGAGCTTCATACGCGTCACCTGGCCTTGGCTTTACGGACGCCTTGCATTTTTAATCTCGCGGAAGTAGTTGTGTTGGTGAACGTGTTAGCGCTAGCGTGTGCATTAGCGATAGTTGTGGTGGTGTTAGTGTTTTCGGTGATTGTGGAGGTGCTGGTGGTGGTGGGTGGGTGTTGATGTTGATGGTGGTGACATTGGTGGTGGTGGTGTTGGTGGTGGTGGTGGGGTGATGGTGGTAGCAGTGATGGTGGAAGTAGTGGTGGTGGTGTTGTTGATGGTGGTGGTAGGGATGATGGTGGTGGTATAAGTAGTGGTGGTGTTGGTATTGTTGGTGCTGTTGGTCGTGTTGGTGGTGGTAGTAGTGGTGGTGGTGGTAGTAGTGGTGGTGGTGGTGTTTGTGGTGGAGTTGGAGGTGGGGGTATCGTTTTCTTTTTCTTTACGAGCTTACCGGACGTGGTCGCTCTATTGCTTGCGTTTTGATGTCTGTGTCTAGGTGTTTTTCAGGATCGTTCCAAACGAAATTTTCCACTAGCGTGCTTTATGATGGACTGTTGAGTTCTGACTTCCTTTTTGTGGCCTCGGTGGCAATAGGTCTCTGTCAGGTGTACTTGATCGCAATTGATGGCTATCAGAGTGGGTGTTTGAGGCCATGACCACACCAAAAAGAAGTCCCTATATAGTAGGGAGAAACGATTTGGGCCGTTTTATTAGGTGTCATTCTGTTTCAAGCCGAGTTTTCTTACTTGCATGCACCACCACCAATCTGATCACCAAATCCGTTTTAATTTGTTCAAACTCTCTGCATGACCATTAAAATGCCTTCTTCATTGCTTGTTTTCGTAGGCTTATTGACTGCTTCCTCTTCATTGTTTGTTTTCCTAGGCTTATCGACCGCTTTTTCATTGTTTGTTTTTGCAGGCTTATTGACTGCTTCTTAGTCGATACTCCTGCCACCTGCGTGGCTTTATCACCGACAGGCGACTTTCTGGCCACAACTCACGTCGATGACCTCGGGATATACCTCTGGTAGGAGCCCTGCCTCTGCCCTGTGCCCTCTTTCGGTTGCCAATACAGAGACCCGTGATTGCGCCTGTTGCTACTTGTTGTTGGAACGTGAAGTTTGCAATCTGGTAAAACCAACTCGAAGCTTTGTTAGGCATATTGCTGGGCGCTTAATTCCTCATAACTGCCGAGTGGATGACTTCAGCGGCATTTGATAATGTGTGCTTGGTGTTATGCTCCGTTGCTCTTGGATATTTCTTTTCTTCTTTTTTTTTTTTTTTTTTTGTTATAGGTCTAACGACGTCTTGTATAGCGGAATCTATCCTTCGCCACTTCCAAATGATTATGAGCCGCCGTTGGTCGATCTGCCGACGACGCAAATTGAAACGGCTGACGCTGGTAAGGCGTTTTCCAATTGCGCGTGAAGGCTTCTGTAAAAGTGACTTAATCGGATGGCGTTGCGATTGTGGAAGTCGACTTGTGATTTGCTGCTATCAGCTAAACGATTATAGTCGAATGCGGTCATAGGCTGTAGTTAAAGGGTTCTGGAGGATGTCTTTAGCATATTTTGACCGGGGAGCGAAAGCGTTTGCTCCGTCCACTCATTTCCGTATAAATGATGTGGCTAGCGCTGTTAAGATGCGCTGATATTTCACTCTTGTAGAGTTCGACGAGGCTGGCAAAAGTGGGCAGGTTGAAGGAATTAGAGGAGAATCTCAAGACTACAAGACGCCTGAGCAAATCGGACATGATTTAATCACTTTGTCGCTTCTGCCCGAGTCAAGATGGCGGAGTCTCGTGAATCTCGACCTGATCAAAGTAGGTACTGTTTTGCAAAAATCAGTCTGGGCGACCATGGTGAAAAAGTCACTAAATTTTGTAACTATAAGCTTGTCATAATTGCAAAATGTTTGGGAGTGGAGGGCCCGTTTGAGGGCCTGTTTGTGTCTTGTAATTAAGGCTTGCACAGACTCCGTAATTGCCTAATTGACGTTTAGCAGCGTCTGGACAAGCCTCGAGCAAGCTTCTTCACTGTGCAAATGATATCTGAGAGGCGGTTGAACCTAGAGAGCGATCCGGTGAAATTTTCGTCTTTTAAACTAAACGAACGAATCCCTGATACCTCTGACCATTTTCCAAAGTAGTCTGGAGTGCTATGGAGAATAGGGCGATTCGAGTTACGAAAACTTTAACTTCTCGATTGCCATTTCTGCTTTGAATACTTCCAGCAAAGAAATAAACCCAAAGAACCGCCGAAGAAGCCTAAAGCCGCTCCTTTCTTCCTTCCGACCGTTGCCGGGGTGGAAACGAAATTCGATCTCACGAAGTCAGCGGATGAATCCAGCAAGGTAGCCATGGTTTTTTTACTGGGGTACCATTACGTTAATTATGGTCCTGTCAGCTTAAATCATTAAAAACCTCAAAATTCGCGACTTTGAAGCTTGATACTGAACTTTTTACTTACTTCGTATTTGCTTCGTCGCACATATGTATGACACACTAAGTTTACGTGACTGCTAAGGTTTGGGATAGCATAGTATTTAGTCCTTTGGTAAGTAATATTTTATTTATTTATTTTTTTATCGTAATCAACATGCAAGCCGTAAGAGACTAAGGTCAATGAGGTGCTTAACCTTAATCATGGGCACGCCGTCGTTTTTGACGTTCTAGTTAAAATCGAAACCGATTTAAGTTTGCGCCGGGAACCTTTGATGGAGATGGGATCATATTATACTCTTGTTGTGCGCGACATGTAATGTTTATCTTTGTTTTAGAGCTCAAACAGTAACGTTCTTTCGTCGACTCTCTTCGCTATGAATACGAACTTTCACGCTGCCCTGAACAAGGCTTGTGAAGAAGGGAATTGTGAGTGATGAGTTGACTGCAATTTCATTACTTTAAATCGCGCGCTCATGCTTCGGCTATGTCTTAATCTCTTCGTTTGAGAAGATGTTTACGCAGTTGAGTAGCGAGATGGCCTTTCTGTTAGTTTTGCGAGCAAGTTGGACATCCTCTTAATAGTTACAGCTTTACGTCGTGGTTCTACTCTTGTCGCATTACCTTCAGTTGCATGCGTATGGGGTGGCGAAGATCCTCTCAAGAGTATACATTGATCATTGCCGATTGTGTTCTATTTGTTTTTTAATGTGTTGCTTATACTGCGCATGTCAGAAAGCAGAGCCCCGTGACTGGGAGGGCATCAATTTGCCAGATGATGTCAGTTGAAGTTTGAGTGATAAGGTCGGGTGGAAGGGCTAGGCCTGATACCAATCGCTTAAGTTGCGAGGCATGTGTGTGTCATCGGGCTCGCCTGAGTGATATTCTTTTGACAAGCATGGACGTCTTAAATCCCTAGCGCGCGTTAAAGTGTGAAAAAAGTAAAGTCTCCAAAAAATTTGACCTCTAGATGCTTGTCAAAAGTATTCGCTTATTTCAGCTTCCAACTGGTACCTTTTATTATACAGTTTTCGTAATCCGTCCCCGTCAAACTATCTTCGAATGGACTGCGCAACCGGTAGAGCATGCCATGTTACAAAGACTGTTGGCGTAGCATTCATATAATTGTGCTTATTAAGGGTCACCTAATCGGTACTTCAGTTTGTGTCGTACTTGTTATGTAACTACGTAACTCATCATGTTTGGTATCTGAGCTCAGATCATTGTTTGTGGCAGACTATCAGCTTTTTAGGTTGCTCATAAAGAGCTGTGGGGTTGGGCTATTTGAGGCGATAGGAGAAACACAGACTCACGTGGCTTATTTAAGCTTTAATGTTACGACTATCGCGTTGAGCGCGTTGACTTCGCAGTAAGTTAAGTTTTTTGTAAGCAGCCAGATTCAACTAGCACGGAATCGCCAAATGTGCATCGTTTTGTTCAAATCATCTAGATTTCTTATGACCCATGGCCAGTTCACTAGTTAACATTATGCCTCTGATGCACAATCACCAGTACCTGATCAAGAGGTAGGTTCTCGCTTGGGTGCGACCCGTGGCTTGTCGAAAACTCGGGCGCCTGCGAAAGTGGTACAACACGTGTAGTATCTTATACTGCGCAGGTATTCGTTTGGGGTTGTCATCCAGGCCTTGTTACCTGTTTGAGCTTTTGTTCCCCAAAGGGTCTATTCTTTCATGTATAACTTTCCGGGAGCTCGTCTTCATCTGATCGTCAGGATAAAGCCTCGCCATGCAATACACGAGCATCAAGCATTTTGCAACATCAAGATCGTTGTTTTCTTAAGTCTATTCGTTCATTTACATTTTTAGTGGCGTTGCCTTAAGTTTACCTCGTGGAAAGTCGAGTAAGTGTGACCCTGGATAGGATAGCTCAAGCAGGAAAGCGCTTTTCTTCTCTGACAAAAGCAAATGCAAGCGTTCATGCAGGATCGTCATGTGACGGACTAATATCATAAATTAACGTTCTTTAGCGAGAATTTGCAGACTTGTCGTGCCCTGTCTGATTGTGCTTCCCTCCGCGTCCGGTCCGATTGCGCTTCCCTCCGCGCCCCATAGTCGCTAAGCTTGCAATGACAAAAGCCATGGCTTGGTTGTACCCAGTGTTTAAGTGGGCGCTGGCGGAGCCGAGGTTTATTACTCCTAGTTGTTGGCCTAAGACAGCGGTCTCCGAACTACGGCCCGCCGGCCAGAACCGTCCCGCGAGGCCTCTTATTCCGGCCCACGGGTATTGTAGTTAACGTAATCTAGAGTACGGAAAGTTATGATTTGATCGTTGGGTTTCTGAGTCGCCAAATAATTGCAGGAATGATACTTTTGTTGCAAAGATCGGAAAACCCCTGGGATGAGAGGCTAAAAACGTTTGCGCGATTATTTGCTTTGATTATGTGAAGAGCGAAATGCATTCTGAAGCGTTGCAAACGAATTTCCGTTTGCGGAACGTTTTCCGCGGACAGCCGTCAGTTCCGTTCTGACCGCGGAAAATGCATCGCTAGCGTGTGGTTTGGGTACAACATCTATTTTGATTCTGCTTTATTAAGCCTTGAATCTATTTCCAGCCCCCAATCTGCTGTGTCGCCGTTACTCCGGCCGTCGGGCAGAAAAGTTTGGAGACCCTTGGTTTAAGATATTGCTTCAGCACCATGATTACGCATGTTGAGTTACTGCGGTCTGTACGTACTCCATGTTGCTCGCAGGCATTGTTTTGACGTTGTTTCGGTGTTAGCCCATGTGTTCGTCACAACTTTTGTTCCGTAGATGGCTTGGCAGGCGACGTGCTGAAAACGTTAAGTCCATCGCAGACCGATATCGAGATACGTACCTTGGCGCCTGATGCTGGTGGAAGCATTCATCTTATGAAATGCATGCTTGTCTTTCTGCAACACTTGCTCTTGTCAGGAAAGGATTACGAGCTCGCGCAAGCCTACGTTGCGCTGTTCATTAAGGTGAGTGTGCTTCTGCTTACCCTTTAGCGATCGGCAACCCTTAATTTAGCTAGTTTACCTCTAGTGTCCTGTAAAGAACCGGCAACTATTATTTTAGCTTGTCCATACGCCTTTGCGCCGTTGAAATCGTTCGCAGATTTGCTCGTGCTTTTTGGTTTTACTTTACATAGGCTCAGTATTGCTTGAAGGTTCATATATTGTATAGATGTTGTACTTGGGATTTATTTATACATTTAGAGTCACGGCGATCTACTGATGTCGACTCCAGAACTTTGGAGTCTTAGTGTTCAACTGCAGAGCGCTGTAAAGTCTACATGGGCGAAATGCGAAGATCTAATCAACCAGTCTTTGTGTCTTGTAAATTACTTTAAAAGTGCTACAATATAACGCTTAAGTTCGACCGAATGCTTCTCTTTTATACTTGAAGCAATTAGGGAGGCGTGGGTTTGGCTCTGAGAAACTGAATTCACTGGACAATAATGTTGAAGATCTGAGTACAAGTTTAATCCCTAATTCTTAAAATGTAGGTCAGGATATCCGGCCATTGTCCTTGCAAATAGATCATTTAGATGATACTAGTGTGACTGCCTGTAACGATGCCAACTCTGTAATCTATTTTGAAGGAAGAGGCTTTTGTGATGGAGGCCGTTCCGGTCTTCGGTTTCCTCTTTCATACATTTCATGCATTTTTGATCTTCAGTTGTTTGCTGTGTCTAGATGTGAAGATGGAATGGTGTGTCGTTTACTTTTCATATAATCCTTCGCTTGATAAGTCTAGCACAACCAGTGTCATTCTAATGTACACACTAATGTTATATATCACTCGCAACCTTGGTGTGAGGCAACGTGCAGTGAAGCACCTTCGCTCTAGGCGCTGTCACAACGGGATGTTAGCCTTCGCAACTGAGTCATGTTTTTATTGGCTATGCCTATCATGCTTCGCTTGGTATGTCTGTTACAACCAATGCCATATTCCGGTGTTCTGTCACCCAACGATCGTGTTGTCAGGCATACATGTCGTGAGGCACCTGCGCTCTTGGCACTCTTTCAACGGGATTTTAGGCAACTGAATCCTTTTTCTTTAGCGTTTTATTGTCAATGTATATGTTTTTGGCGCATTAAGGTTTTCTTCGTCTTTTCATTGACTTAAGGTACTGGGTTAACATCAAGGAGTTTATTGCCCGGAAATGGCTTCTTTACGTGCATGTGAACAGGGTTTGCGTTTTAAAGCTATGTATGCAAACATACGTATCAGCCTTTACCGCGATGACTCACTTGAGAACAGCTACGTTCGTAAGCAAATTTGTGTTAAAACCATTGTTTCTGGGATTATTACTATTCTCAGTCTCTCCCCCTATAGCACGTCCCTCAACATCCCTCCCCCTACGCCAACGGATATTCACCTTTCAAAATTAGCGCAACGACAGGCCAACGATGAGGAGCACATCGAAGCCGCAAGAATAAATCCGTCTGCACGATTTTCCAATATTTATTCCCAAGGTGATATCATCACGTCACCAATCGTAACCAATGCACAGAAAAGGGCTGCTCAAAAAATAAGGATTTCAAAATATATTTTCGATACACTCGTGCGCTATGGACAGATTAGGAAACACAGCTAGGCGCACAGTTAACGTGAAAAACAGGCACCCATGAACCGAAACATCCTCTAACTGAATGACGTCTAGAAAAGAGATGTAACTTCCTATTCCTAACTGCTCACAGGACGAATCAATCGAGATGTTCAAGCATTATCTGGCCCAACGGTGCAGCTCGTACATCAAAATCATAACTAGCTAGAATGTAACTCGGTTTCATTTGTTTAGCAGACTTTAAGGAGTGGCTTTTTAAACATTTTAAAAGGACCGAGAACTGAAGCACCTTGGATAAAACATCGCACAGAACCACCACTACAACCAGAGAGATCAACGCCAAACTAGCCTATAACCTTGGGCAAAGCAACCAGCAGGTACTATCCACGCATGCGCTAGCGTTGCAACAAAATAACAGATTATGTCATTAACAAGGAAAGAAAAGTGACTCGGACATACTGGCTATATAGTGAGTCGTAATATATAAGAACCATCAGCGAAAATGCACGAGGCACCTGAAGTAACTGTCACGGTGACACGGTAAAAGAAGTACGGTACAAGTACTTGCCCGATAATGCAGAAATAAATTACTTCCCAGATAACTTTACACAAAAACTTGTAAATCAAAGCTGACCCTCGCTAAGAACAGTTGGAACAGTGCATTCAAACCTTAGCGTTCAAAGCAAGCCCATTTTGGCCCAATCTATTATAAAGAGCCTCCCCACTTTCCCCCGCTGAAACTAAATGCGACCATTTAATGGGATTTCAAATGAGGTGCCACGTCCAAGTTCAAGCTCTACATCATTCGTTCAAGCTCCAGGTATCATTCCAAGGACAGCAAGATCCATGCGCTCCTGACGCAACGCCACAATAGCAAGACAACGTTCGAGGAATATTTACAAACATTCCATCTTGTTCAACTCAATCAGAACAAGAAGGGAAATTTCTTAAGCAGGAGAGTATGGTAGGCATACTAAATAGGAATCCCCGATGAAGCATGCAAGCTGTGTAGTAACTACGACCTAAGCACAATTTTTATGCTAAAATAAAATAAGCCACAAAAATAAGACGTCCAAAGTGCAAATGGCGACGCAAGTACTGATATAAGGCTCATCATTAGTACACAGCCTTGCCGAATACTTTTTACAATAAGGTGCAACCCTTATAAGCTTTAAGAAATTGCAAAAATAGTCAAGCAGGTGCTCCTCAAAATACAAGACTCATCTGGCCTCGTGCTAAACTCAAGTGAATTCCAAAAGCCACATAAACTTCATACATAGATATTCTTTACGAAGCCAGGAAACATACTCATTAACTTCCAGGACATAAATACACTCATCAACATCAGCCCAACGCATATATACTGGCGCAAAATCAGGTACACAATAAATTACGGCAATCATGATTCTAATTGCCTACACTTCTAACAAAGTTCAGCTGCACTGAAACAACTTTACATGCACACAAGGCAAGTTAAGAGTCAGACGCTCGTACCAACCCAACAAGTATCACTAGTGCGCCCTAAACCTACAAACACTAGAGTCAGATTCGTCAATAAAACTAGTCGCAAACAACGAAACGCTATATCAGTATCCCTGACAAATGCTAAAAACTACAGCATGCCTTACGTACATTGCAACTAATAAAAATAATTACAACATCCAATATTTACGCTGCAATCTTTACAAACGACACCGACGTCTCCAGAAGGAAAAATAAATAACATGGATAAACATGACACAAAAAAATCGAATAACATGGACATAACATAGATAGCAAATACGCCACAATAAAAAAATAAATGAATAATACGTAAGCGCAGACAAGAACTGTGGGAAAGCTCTTCTAACTTCTAAAAAAAACATTCTTGAAACCATGAAAGGGGTCAAAAACGTCTTAAAAATATTTTTAGAGAGGCAGTGAAATAGCAAACGTCTACTTTTTCAATGAATATTCCAAGTAAGCGTCGGGCACAATTTTTGTTATCAAAGTAAATATCAGCCTTCTCCTTAGTATCGAACCCACACGGTACAGGCCACTATCCACGCAAAGAACATACAACAACACTCGACAAACACAAACCACCTCTTCAAAAAATTTTCAAATCCTACCTAAAGTCTACGTATGATCCTAACCTCGGACGGATTCGTCTTGCCGCACCCAGCCCCATCGGGGGCACCGCGACTTGAAGCTTCGGGAGCACATCGCTTCTCACTTGCAGTTCATGCAGAAACGATGACCATCGCGGATAATAAACTTCTCACCGGCCAAAAGGGACTTGCATCCGTGGCAGGTGAAGCACTTGCTGTGCCAGAACTTCCCGTCGTAGTCGATGAACTTGGTGTTGCCTTCGATGGGCTGGTAGCACGAGGCACAGCGCTTGGCGTGAGTGGACAAATAGCACTCCTCGCAAAACGGATCGTCGCCGTTCTTATAGAACTGGACACCTATGCACCAAAGCCAGATCAAGATATGCAAGATGAATAGACGTACTTTTTTCTAACGTCGACGTTTTTTAACATCGCATAGAAGAAACAGGAACAGACCTCTTGCGTCGTAAAGATGCTGCAAACGCAACCACCAGGGGCTAATTATAATAAAAACACTTATCATAAACACTTATAATAAACACGCAGCCCGAGAACCATAAGTTCACCACACATAAGCCAAATGCGCGCGCCAAGGTCAGCACCTAAACGACGAATACATGGCGAGCAATAAATGACTCACCTCCTAGCTGCTTCTTGCAGTTCGTGCAAACGAAGCACTCCGTGTGATAGGAGTTGCTCTCAAACTTCACCGTCGAACCCTTAATGATTTTGCTGCATTTGTGGCAGCTCTGCAAGACAAGGGTTACACAAAGAAAATGAAGCATCGTCGTACATTTACGAGCATCAACTCTCACACAAATCACACAAACGCAGGAATAAGATCGACTCTCTGCTTTTTGAATTTATGTTGACCGAACTACTGAATTAGTTAATTTTGCTCCGGAATGCCCGAACAGCGTTAGGGGAAATTGACTAATGCCGGCAAAGCAGTGCCGATCTATACCTTGGCGGAAGCTTCAAAGCAGACATTGCACAATCGTCGGCCGTCATTCTTTCGGATGAACTGCTCAGCACCAATCGGCTTGGAGCAGCTGGAGCAGAGGAAGCATCGTTCGTGGTAGTACTCGTTGCTGACACCAACCTTCTTCTCTTCGGGCTCGAAATCTTGCTGGCAGTGGAAACAAGTCTTCGACTTTTCCGGGTCGATCCCGCGGCAGCTGTGACATACCGGCTTGTTATTCACGAAGGAGAACGACTGACTCTCCTAAACCAGGCCTAGATACTGCAAATATTGACGCTTCGAACAAGCCAATTAAGCTAATTTAACTACCGCCCGTCTTCCAAGTCTCGCATAAAACAAAATGACGAACTAGACAAAGACTGAATTCGAACGCGACCTATGTATGTATGTATGTATGTATGTATGTATGTATGTATGTATGTATGTATGTATGTATGTATGTATGTATGTA
>QQSS02056323.1:0-18050 GCA_003687565.2 Craspedacusta sowerbii
TATATATACATATATATATATATATATATATATATATATATATATATATATATATATATATATATATATATATATGTTTCTTGAGCAGGAAATATGAATATACCAAAAATGAAAGAATACCAATTTATTGCCAAGCTTTTAAATACTAAGGGGGCTAGATAACTGGTAGAAAGCTTTCAAAGCCGTAAGGTCTAAATTCAGACTTGTTTCAGGAAAGATGAAAACTAGGCATAAATAGTTCTTCTTCTTACATAGAGTTGAATGTCGCTGGAAAGATTTGCCACAGCACGCAGTTGATGCTCCAACAGTCAAAGCAGTCAAGAATGAACATGACGATTACAATACAGCTATCAGGGTTACAAAAAAAGAGCACAAAGCAAAATGCTACTCACTAAAAACTCAGAACCACTGACATTCACAAGCCGACGCTGGATTATTTGTGTCAACTTCTGTGTCAAGCTTGACTCCATCATTACACTTCCTACCAAGTTCTATCAGAATCCACAATTTCAGGTTGAAAGTTCCGAGGATTCAAGGCATGCGAAAAGAGTCTTGATGAGCGACATTTCTGAACAGTAGCACATCAGAAAGCAACTAAGCAAAATGTGCACTGCTTTCCTAAAATAAACAGTTATATGAAGCAAAATTGTCAGCGAACTAGTAGCAGAGTAAACTTCCTGAAAACATAGGCATGTCCCTTTGCAATGTATAAATCATTTTTGAAACTCAGTACAACATCTGCCATATATTATTTTTACATCAGCCAAGGATAACAACATCACCAATATTTCCAGGCAGCTTAGCAACATTTGCAAGCCAGTCTGCACTTGCTACAAATACATAAATTCACGATCCCCTCCAAATAGCATCATACTTAAATGCTTTATCAATTACATCATTAAAAGTGGGAACTAAACTTTACCATTCCTACAGCTATCTTTTTAAGAACATTGTATACAAACAGCTATGAAATACCCTAGTTGCAAGTAATCATCATCTGGATAGCTGGAAAACCACTAACAGCCAATGCAACAAACGCTAGCAGGGTACATACCAAAGAAAATGCCCAATGAAACCTCAATACATTTTAGCAAAGAAATTCACTTTTCCACAAAATAACCTTCCTCTGCCAAAAATAGCAATGATCTTGGATATACTCAACTCAAAGCTAAATACTGTAAAATCTGAATGGAAACTACTAAAAAATATTTATGGCGAATCAACCTAACAAAGTCTTTTATAAGCTTAACTGAATTTTTTGCATACCATAACATGCAAGCGCTACAAGCAGCTACTATACAGCTCTTAAAATTTACCATCTTTAATTACTACAATGAGTAAACACAAATGACTGCTCACAAAAACACAAAATGACATTAATTAAGGTTATTTCTCTTAAGAATTTTATCAAAAAATTTTAAAATATGATAGAAATGGAGCAGTAAAGAGAAATCAAAGAATAGCAGATACATTTTAGAAACAATAGAAAGACAAGCCCGTTGTCTTGCAGCAAAAGAAATCTATATAATATATAGCATAATTCTGTGCCTTTGTCATTCAAAATACCACAATAAATCACACCATAGCATAAATTAAAGGAACTTCAAAGCAAACCTGCAAAAATACCTGAAAAAATCACAGTCTAAACCATAATTTGAAATCTGCACAGCCAATAAACGGCAGCAGGGGGATGTAAAAGGAAGTTGATAGAACGAACAAAGAAAAAATAATATCTAATAATTAATCTTCTTTTTCTGCACCAGACCCGTCTTTGAAGCTATCTTGAAACGGATTTCTAATGCTGCTGTGTAGTAGGCATTAGCTTCCATATTTCCAAGAACACAGATCAAACCAATCCAAGCTAAGCCAATAACGAAGGCAGTTACAAGAATCCACGCTGAGTATCCATAAAGAAAAGTAAGCATATCTGGTAATGATTTAGACAAATCCGCCAGGAAAAGACCCAGCAACAAGAGCAACAAAAGACCAAATGTTCCAAGTGCCTGGGGCCAATAATCAGCTCGCACATTCCCATATCCTTTCTCCATAATCTCTAACAGAGTTTTCATCATGGCAAGTTTAGATGGCATTGCTGACTTTGGTTCCTCACTGGCCTCAAATCTTAAATTAACCCCGAACCCTCTATGATCGGAGTAGTCAATATTGGTGCCAGGAATAAGCTCAAAATCAAGATATGCTTCCTCACAAGTAAACGACTTGCTAACAAATATGAAGTCGATGCGCTTGAGAGGTACATTAGCTCTAACATCTTCATCATTATGGCCATAGGTAAAACAAGGTGTAGGCTTGTTATCAGCTGCCAGATAGCTGTCTTGCAGATCATTTAAAACCTTCAAAGCTTGTATTCCAACTTCCTCCTCTGTGTGGTTAAAGTCACCCAGGACAATGACGAAGTCATCTTCTGTAGTAGCTTGCCTTATGAATTGTGTTAGCTGGTACATATGCAAAGAACGGACTTCAATGTTTTGGTTGCCTGGATAATAGGAGGCATGTATATGATTGATAAAGCAATGGAGGAGGCCCTTGGGATGGTCAATTATAGCATAACCAATGCCCTTTCCAGTCCACCAATCATACTGGGCTTGAGGAAAGCTACGCCAAAAATATCCATTAAAGTGGAAGCTTTGAAAAAATACATCAATTATAGGAAATTTCGACAGAACTGCACATCCGAAACCAAAGAATCCAGCTCCATGGAAATAATAAGAGTGTGGATAAGCATGCCGAGTTTTTTCCTGGATAAGTTTAAAATGGCGTTTGTGGAAAACCTCTTGAAGTCCAACTATGTCATGCTTGGCTTGGCTTAAGGATTCAACAATGGCGTTCATACGAAAATCCACATTTTTTGAAATCCCCCAAATCCCCCAGCAGTTTAAAGTCAAAACTTTCAGGTGATCCATCTAGAAAAGAAATCTTTCATTTTCAAAACAAAATATAAATCATATAAAGGTTTCTCATAGCAAATCAAAGCATAATTAATTACCCAAACTTATAATGCCATATGCCAAACCATTTAATAACGTAAAGTAAGCAATTATGTCTGTCAAGCTCTGGAAATGCGAATTAAGCCTAACAGGTTTTTAGAGTCCGCATTTCTTATCTCCTAGCCTTCGCTGTATTCTGCTGGCTCAAAACATTGAAAAATGGACAAAATCATTTGACAAATGAAAGATCACTGACTGTTAACAGGCATCCCAGCCACATTGATTACTACAAGCATGGTGCAGCAATTCCATGCATGGAAAAGCTGATGTGCGTCTACAACAGGTATATGTAGACGGTGAAGGTGGCAGCCATACCTTCAAATACCGACAAGGGAACCTGACATATCTTGTTTCTAGTCCTAACACCAACACTTCACCTAACATCGCTGATGCAGAAAGTTCGCCTTCTACTTCAGAATATGCTTGACACTGACCATTCGAATAAAATAAAGTATGGTACCATGGGCTGTAAAATCGATACGATACGATACCCGCCAAGGCGGATACCATAATACTATTTGTTAACGTACATCCGCAACCGTAAAATTTTTTAATAAAAACTTTATGGCCAGTCAACGCTGGGCTGAAAGCGTAGCAAGAACTCTAGCTTCATACGACCGTGCAGAAGCTCGCTCGCCTATAACTAATCATGCCGCAAAGATGATGCGACAATGCGATGTGCAGCGTTGAAATATCCTATATTATGTTTCAGCCGTGCTGTTTTGCTAGCAGCAACGCGAAAGGAGAATATTGTCTGGGCGGTCGCAGATGCAAACCGGACTTTAGACCCTTTGGGCTTTGTGGCTAGCTCCGATTTCCAGTAAAAAATGCCTCAGGTCGCAAATTCGTACACGAGAGCTCGCCATTTCGCACGCAAGTCTACTCTTTCAACACGTGACCGGAACAAATAAGATGATCTTCTATAAGACTAAGCTTTCTAAGATGATCAAAACGTTTCAGGCGGCGGAGGCAGTGGTAGGTGACAGGAACGAAACGGGCTTCCGCTTGCTGCGTCATCAGAATCAACCAGGCTTTGAAATAAATATTATGTTCTTCTGTCATTTCTTATTAACTCAAACGTCGGCAGTTTTCTTTATTTACGAAAAAGAATACAAAATTAAGATGAAGCTTAGGCGGGAATTTGACGCGGCTAACCAATCGTGCATGTCTGAACAGACTCTAATAATAATCTCGTCCAAATTTTGCCAAATCAAAGTGAAATTAAATCTGCTTCTCCAAAACTTCAAGCAGACTTTTATCGACGTTTATGCAATACCGGCTGCTACAGATAATGGACCTTGATATTACATGTTACTTGAGAGTGAGATGACTATAGATTCTTTGAAGTATGATATTTATAGTATATTTGGTTCCTCAAATAGCAACAACCATTCTTTGCAGTAAGGCCGCTGAATAACATAGTGGCTTTCCCTTTTCTGGTCGAGATGTTTGCTTCCTCTATTTAATATAATCTACTAGCCAGTTGCTTAGTGCAGCAAACTCCATCGTTAGTTTTAAAACTGGCCTCAAGTATATTTGAAGACAAAGTCTTCAGTTAACTTGCCGCTTCAGTCCACGGCAAATTTAAGAGATTAATTGGTACTATAAAATGGTACTTTTAGGAGGACATTTTTCAGGTTCATTACGGTACAACCATTCTTAGCAATTGAAAAAATGGGTATATGTTCGTGCGCCTAGTCCAACGCTCTTGCATGAGCGTAACAGAATTAGCGCTCCACGAAGGAAACTAAGATGGCTAATGCGAAGGCGCAAATGTTCCAACCGGTAATCGCTACAATTATCAAACGAGGGGGAAGCCTATTGGTTTCAACTTTGGGTTTAGAAACCCCAGACCGCGGGGCCACCAGTTACTGCCACCTTGCACAAAGCAACTTCGAATGTAAGAAATAGCAAAATGATTATACGATATTATCAAATTTTAAATACGATAGTAAGCCAGAATCGAGCAATCTCATGTGCAAAGCGGTCAGGAAATCTACTGATAAAACCAAGTTTTTACCGACTTCTAAAAACAAACATGGCGCCGTAAGAGTGTAGATCGCGTGTTTAACGAAGCAGACGATCAGCATTCGCAATACCTGAAGAAGGAACTGAGTCTTCGTTGGCTGCTCGAGAAGGTTAGACAGTTTTGCCTGAGGCAAGGAGTTCGTTCCGGGACTGGCAAAAAGTTGCAGAGGTTGCCGGTGCATGGATATTAATCCTAAATGTTTCAAAATCAGAATCAGAATCACTCCAGGCATGTCTCATGAGCCAATTACCCCACGACCTTAGCGAAGTAGCATGTCTGTTTGTAAATTTGTAGTATTCTCGTAGCATCCCTTGTTTTCTCAACAAAAAAAAATTCTTTCCCTTACTTAAAAGAATATGATTGAATGCTGGCTTAAAACTATTTCAGCACCACACCACGTGTAGTAAGAACAGGAACGATTTTTTATATAATAGTTACATTCTGGTTGAAACGCACGCATACTAAACATAGGATATTAACAAGAAGTACTTCAACACGTACCAAGATTAGCCAACAACCCTAACGCAGGGAACGGCACACTTCTTGCTCAAGTTTTCAGCGCACAACCATAAGCATTTATTCCAAAGAACTCACAGCCTCGAGCATTCCTGATCGAGATCCAAGTCCTAAGACTTGGCATGTTCAACAAAAAACTATAGAGCGGATCATCCACGGTAGTAGACTGGCACAAGAAACAACCCAGGTGCGTGGAAAATCTTCAACGTGTATCCTAAGATACTTGTATTGTAATGAAGCAAACATGCTGTGAATAGATTGTGGTCTTATCTAGAAATTCCTGCTTTTGGGACAACTTTCAAGTGTTTCGCATATAATCGCCTTTTTGCAAGTGCGGCGAAGGTTTGGCATGGTCTTTAGTGCTACCGTAACGCCGCAAAGACATTGCGCAGCACCGACCAGCTACATCAACTCTACAGTTGGGGGGGGGGCAAACAGCGCGCGCTTAATTATGAGGAATTAGATCTGAGACTTTCCGATGGAGAGGGTCACACTGCGCGCGTAAAAATCGCATCTCGCTGCGTCTCGCCGTGAGCTATTAAAACAACTTTCTTATTTTTTTTTTAATTGACCGCGCGGCCGATTATGACTGCAACCAATCGCCACTCAAATTTTAGCGCACGTGACCAAAACAAGAAATTTTCTTCTGAGCAATTTGGCCAATAGCTTCGGTCCACAGCTGAAAACGACAAAATAAACGTAACTCAGCCAAACTATGAGGCATAGCACTGTCGTTTCTTGTAGAAATATCGTTCCTGCTTCCTTGTGATTAAGCGTAATGTTACTAAGGTCCAGAGAGTAGAGACAGGCGATTTTTTTCTGCGCGCAGTGTGAACCCACTCACGGAGCTGTGCTGGCGATAATTGAGCGCGCAGTGTGACCCCCTTCCTTTAACTGGACAAAATAAAATTCTAAGGCACTGCTGTCCAAGAGGGCGTGATTCAGGCAAATAATACGACTGAATTTCGTAACCATACGAATCTGATGACTAAATAATACACAGTGCAACTACGATTTCATGCGCAGATAGATAAATAAGGATTTGCTCCATATATTAACACTTCTATATGTATGGACGACGCATGTCAATAAGGCTCTTATATTAAAACATCCGCCATGAATATGAAATGAAATGTAGTCAAAGCTGACACATCACATGCGATTTCAAAAAATGAAATAAAAGAGGCCCCTGGTAGAATCTGATAGTTCAGATTAATCACGGATGGAAGTCAAACTTTTGCTTCTGCTATCTCGGGAACGTTTATCACGTATCACAGAGTTTGAAGAGCAAGGGGATAGTTTTATATCTAAGTACTTCTAGCAAGCTTCCTAGTCACACAAATTTATACCTTAAATTTTGCTTTAACCTTCCAAAGAAACACAGGATGTCATAAACAGTTGCGAACAGAGCTTACAGAAACACGCATGCACACACACACCCCTCCACACGCACACGGACACATGCGCACACAATACAAACACCAGAAAACACACATGACCATAAGAGGCGAGCGCCTTCGGGAAATTTGGAAAGCAAGCAGAGCCACGGTCACCTATTCAAATTTAAACGTTTTCTCGTGCGAGTGACCATGCCATGGAAAACTCCACTCTCAAACAACATTTTTTACTCGCAAAGTAACCATCAATCGTGCACACATCTTCGCCAGGACAGACAAATCTAAGCAAGGTATGTCACGCCGTCTTCAGTAGTAATAATCCTTCTCACTCAACAAGCGATAAATACTCGGAAAGCTGGATTTCTAAGATAAGACCCCAAAAAGGAAGATCTTCAACTCCCTGGTGATTGCAGCTACCAGATATCGCTCTGTCAGAACTACTTCCTATACAGAGGTGGAAACAACAGTTTTCGCACAGTCGTAATGTTTTGGAAGCTCAAAATGTGGAAACCTGCCTCTGATGGACTTCCAGATGCTTACGAACGCAGCGCGATACGTCTTGCTCATAATGGCGTATATAAAGGGATTGCAGACAGAGTTGAACACGGGGAGAATGTCAACAAAAACAACGTGCAACCACTTCCAAGCAGGGGACTGGTGCAGGCAGTCCGCACACCAGGACCGGAGCAGCGATATCACACTGACAGGAAGCCAGCAAATTAAAAACATTCCATAAACGGTAGCTACAGTTTTAGTAACGCGAAACATCCTAAGCTTGCTTAAACTTTTCGTCGATCCGCTAGGTTTAACAGTCAGCTTTTTATGATTGAGGTAAACATTTGCGCCATTCCTGGTCGCCATCATGGGAGATTGTTCCACAGAAGCAGGGCTGGAGCATGCTTTAGACTCAGGTCGTGAAGTTACCGGCGTAACCTGGGTAACAGCAACAGATTCGTCGAAGTTGTTGTTTTGACTGACCGTGGACAAACTACGATTGTTGGCCCGCAAAGCCCCTTCCGTAGCCGCGATGCTCTTAGCATGCCGGCATGCAATCAAGTAGATGCGATAGTAAATAAACGCCATGATTACCGCCGGGGTGTAAAATACGAACCCAAACAGTGCCGTTGTGTAAACTCTATTGTTTACCACACACTCAAGTCCCGAAGTACGATAGATCGCATTCTGCAAATTATTCTCCCATTTCACGTTCACCAATCCTCCCCAGATGACTGCGTAGCCCCAGACGCAGCAGATGACCATGCGAGCGCGTCGGGTGGTGAGCAGAGTAGGGTAAGCGTACGGCCATACGAGCGCTATGAACCGGTCCACGGCGATCACCAGCAAATTCGTGATGGACGCAGCAAAGAATATTGGATCTAAGCTTTGGTACAAGCGACACATCGAATCGCTGGCACAGAAGTAAAGGTTGTCGTACGTGAATTTCAACTTCACTGGAACTATCGACAGAGCCACAAGAAGATCGCTGACGGCGAGAGAGGCAATAAAGAAATTGGTGACAGTCGACCGTAGCTGTCTGGAGCGATAGACAGCAAATACAACTGCCAGGTTGCCGGAGGCAGCTATGAAGAACACAACCAGCCAGAATATGAAGTAGACGACGAATTCGGGGCGGGTGTCTGCAGAGCACAGTCTCTCAACGCGAAGCGCTTCACAATCAGACGTCGAAAACATATCAGCGTCACTCCTGAGGTCCAATATAAGTTTTAGCCTTGCGCCAAGAGAGACTTCAGTATTGGTGAAACACGGTTGCGTCAAAGTGACGATCTGTCCCACGGTATCCAGCTTATTTACTGACGCTAACTGCTTTTCGATGCAGCAGAATATGGGAAGTGTCATGACGATCTTACTGCTACTGTTCAACATTTTGACTTCCTCGATAACCAATTTATACTACGAGAGTAGAAAGAAAGGATTCAATCTATTACAATTAAACGTAAATCAAATATAAAAAACATTGCAAATGCTCCTTAGTCACCAAGACAACAGGGGGCTGAGGCTCTGTTATTGTCCGCCATTTATTCATCCTTCCCTGAATTCAATTCAAGACCTTGAACTTACCGCTTGCCCTGCAAACAGAAATTTGCGACATATGGCTTTGGAGACATATGCGTTATCGTGATAAGGGCAAAGTGTATGCTCATTCCAAGACAACGTGACTGGGTCAATCCAAGGTATGCCATCGACAAAGCGCAATACGGCGCGAAAAGACGAAACGAGAATTCATACTACTTCATACTTCCTTCCTTTACATTGCAAGGCGCGATGTTTGACAAATTTCTCGAAGAATCAGATCTGACAAACTACGTTCATGAATTTGTTTCTCAACACGTTCAACGCAGTTGAATTGGAGAAGCGAAGGAACAGGATTGCTATCTCAGAAGCACAGTGTGAGCTTCTCCGGAAAGTGCTGTAGAAAGAAGTCCGACAAACAGAGTCTCCATGCAACTCTAAACTATATCTTCAAATCTTCATAGTTTGGAGTTTTGCAGCATAAAACAACACAGATGTGAATGAAGACATAGTTCGGAGTTTTGGAGGATAAAAACACAGAAGTGATGAGAATATATAATTCTGAGTTTATGAGTGTAAAACAACAGAGATGTGATTGAAGATATAGTTCTGATTTCTGCAGAATAAAACAAAACAGAGGTGATTAGAAGATACATTTTGGAGTTTATGAAGATAAAACAACACAGAAGTGATTGAAGACATAGTTCTGATCTCTGCAGAATAAAACCACACAGAAGTAATTAGAATACATTCTTCGGAGTTTAAAAGGATAAATCTACACGAAAGTGATTAGAAGACATAGTTCGGAGTTTATGAGGATAAACCACACAGAAGTGATGGAAAACATAGTTCGGAGTGTTTAGCCGGGAGGGCGTGTGTCAAAAAACTGAACAAGGATTCAGCATTAATGCCGAAACAACCTGCAAAACATGAATAACTCTAGATTGGTGAGGCATTGACACACATAACTTTTGACGGAAACTTTTGAGGGAAAATAGTCTGTTATAAAGGGACGCCCAATTTACCCGCTGCAAAATGACCTCCAAAAAAATAATAATAATCGCAAATTTTACTTGTTCAGGTTGGAGATTTCGCAGATGGAGATCTAGGCACAAGTCATTCTTCTAACAAACATTCCTGAGCATCTGCAAGGTATTAAACATCTCAATCATCGACGTAAATGGCGACGCAGCTCGTTAATATTCATGAGAATTATCTAAGAGTTCGCAAATTCTTAATTCAAAATTTGCGCTTGAGGTCGATGAGTGACGAAAGCTCGCGTTCGTCTCAACAAAAAGCGAATTCTTCTTTCCTACATGCGGATTGCCATTAGGTTTTCCGGCAAGGTAAGCAAGATCTCGTGCACCTGTGGCTACCAAAGTAATGATTTCTTTCCTTAACAAGCCTAATAAGCTACTCCCCCAATGTTAAGCACTAGAGGTTTAGTGAAATAATAACCGCACACAGAAGATTCTATAATAGAGAGTGAACGAAATCTTTAAGTTGCCTGCTGTGATCGAACCGTGCAACAAAAAAGCAAAATTGTTTTCATGGATACTTCAACTGCATGCAACATTATTTACGCGATACGACTCTTCTGATTAGAGGCGAATTTAGACAAGCTTCGAAGATAAGAAGAATTTCGAAGAATTTGGTTCAATTTGACGAGTGAAAAACTTTACTCTTACAACAACAAGAAGAAGAACACCAACAAAAACCACAACAACAACAACAGCAGCAACAAGAACAATCGCTTTTCCCAAAATTGCTTATAAAAATTTACAGGAGAGTTTTCGAAATATGTTAACTATCTTACCTCGAACAGAGTCGGTCTCTTTACGGGAGACGTTTTCGGTCTTAGAGGATCTTTTCCTTTAAACTTGCCTCCACTCCATAAATCTGATATAGCTAAGCCCACTCCACAGGATATCTATTAAAGACGTCACGTAAATAATGGATAGCCGTGGCGCAAAACAGAAGTGAAATCGTGAACCGATGTTTCAGAGCAGATGTTTACAATTAACCATGCCACCTTGTTATAATTAAATCTACAAGTGTTTTGCTAAAGCAAAAGGTCTGACATTCCATGTGAATACTACCAGCTTTAGAATTTTGAAAGTTTTACGGAAACCACTAGCAATTTCTTGAAACAATGTCACGAGTAATGGCTTTTCGAAAGCTTATTTATATTATCTGTGCTCTCAGCAGCCAAGAAGCTAAAATCACGAGCAATTAATTCTAATTAAACGAGATCCGATTGCAATGTTAAAAAGAAAATGCTCTTAAGCGATCTTGGTACTGTACAATACCAAGATACAAAGATTCCGCGGCAGGCATTTAGATCTACCAGATCTCCCATAAACAACAAACCGACATAAAGAAGAGCTATTCCTTCTGCACTTGTTTTTGCTCTCGCGCCATCGAAACTCACCTAGACCAATTTGTTACAGAGTTTTTCTCTCTTAACATGATCCGTTTGAAGAGTATCGATGCAATCTGCAAACCAGTGGGCGAGCGATTGCAAAATCTTCAAGCTAATCGAAAATGAACAGCTTTGTTTCCCGGTTGAAAGGATTCCAATCGGTAGAACTTGCATTTTAATTCCGAACTGAATTTCGACCCTCTACCTATTGATCCGTTCACAGAGTCTTGAAAGCATTAGAAATGGTGGCCACGCAAAGCGCGATTTTAAAGAATGATCGCTAATCCGCGTAAACAACTCAGATTCCGTTTTAAAATTAAAAGCTGAATAGTAAGAAGAAAGACCAGGCGAAGAGATCTTTGCAGTTGAAGAATTCTTGGCTTTGGAAAGACCGCATAAACTTGCCAAGAAGCAAGCACCGGGTAAAACATTGCAAGGCGATGATAGGGGAATTCGCAGAACTATGCGATGATCGTAAATTATATCGACTGCGCAACCGGGTTTAGGGGGTACCTTTCACGTAAAAAGAAAAAAACTTTCTTTAACAGCATGCATGGTTGCACTTTCAATTTTAACTTTCGATCGCAATCTTGCAATGAATCCAGTAAAAACCCTCTCCAATAACAGAATTAGAATGATTCGGTGCATCCACCAGCATCGATGTTTCGCATTTGCAACAGGAGTTATATTAACGAAGATATAATCTTGTGACAAAGAGAGCGCTATGCCTCAGGCTTCACATCAGGTTTCCTGTGATTACGCTGAGGTTACCGATGCTTATTAAAACTTGCCATATATTCTTTCATAGTAATATACTCGTAAGTCAAAAATAGCTGGCAATAAAGGCTGCATTTAGAAAAAATCTATGTAAATAATACGTCAGCATATAAATCTGCTTAAATTTTCTAGAGCCTCAGTGTGATAACGAGCAACAAAGTAGGTTCAGATGTTGTTTTTTTTTATGACGCGTCTAAAGGCGTGAAAGGGGAATTTCATAAAAATGTTACTCTTCACTTTACAACCGGCTTCATAAAGTAACAAGATTTATTACACCTCGCTACTATACGAAATCATTACAAAACATCTGCGCATCTGGTGCTGAAAGCAAAGCAAGCAACAGCTGCAGAAAACTATCCGCTTCAATTTTTTTTTAGCTCAATTACAAGGTTGTGTAATTGGAATTCTCGAAGACATGCTACCGTTTTCACCAGTGTTCTAGATTATCCAAACTGATGAGATGATTTACTCAAAACGAAAGAGACGATTGAAATCGCGCTGATTCAACAGGGAATCGCTACTTGTTGCATGCTTGTACAAGCCGTTTAGATCTGCAAGTCTTCAATTTTTCGTGTTCTTTCTCTTCTTGCAAAGGAATGGCTGCGTCGTTTGAATTCATAGACTTTGCACGAAACTCTGGATCTTGAGCACAAGCTCTGTTTAGGATCAGTGTCGCATCTTATACGTGTCACGTTATTCAGATCCACTTGATAGAAGCGTAGAAGAATTTTCCCGTTTTTCTTCAGGTACGAATCTGCCAGCACCAATCGACCGTCAAATACCCCACTTTTCCCACCGTGGAAGACTGGCGAGCAGTCAACATCCGATAATAATATTTGATAAGGGAAAAAGCAATATTTTTGATAAATCGAGCAACAACCGCCCTCTATCAGAGAGTATCGGGCAAACGCGAGGGCAATCCAACAACAACAACAACAATAATAACAACAACAGCAACAACAGCAACAACAGCAACAACAGCAACAACAACAACAACAACAACAACTATAACAACAACAACAACAATAACAACAATAGCAACGACCTGCATTCACCTTATGACACGGTTGCGCACGGCAAGTTACTCGCCGTAGCTCATAGTTCTTCACTGAGGATCGACTTCGGTTACGTATTACATGTCTTAAAATTAGCAATGCAAACCCAAAGCAAGCAACAAGAACAAGCACAAGATATATTTTTTCCAGTAAGCAATAGCAATGTCATGGCTAAACGGGAGAGAGGGCTCTTCGTGGCATAACTAATCGAAAGAGAAGGGCCCACCCTAAGTCTGTCTATAACTTTCATAAAGAAGAACACCAGGCTTCGCACTGCGCGTAAGAAAAAGCAAATACATGCACCAATAGTACCTGCATGATACAGCAAGAATGTGGGTCTTGACAGCGCTTCATGATCCGCGACTTTATTTATTTTTCATGTAAGCATATGTATTCGTATTCGACTATTGGTATCACCTTGCAAAAATTTGTTGGAACCGTGCATTTGGCGCGCTTTCAAGGTCCCTGGGAATTATTTCAGTACTTAGCTTGGAGGAGGGCAGATAAGTGTCTCTTAAATAGTACTTTACTAATATGAAGATCTCTTTTCAGATTGGGCATATTGTTGAACAATGTGGGGTCCGCGTATCTAAGCCATCTACTGCCGTATTTTACAGTATGAACATTTGGTAAATCCAACTTTCCATCATCCCACCCCCCCCTTGAACCTCGTAGTTCTGGAACTATTACGCCGAAAGAGGAGTTTTAGAGCAGAGGGTACATCGCCAGAGTTCCAATCGTGCGTGAAAAGACATCTGCTCTATCAGATCTTTCAGCTTTAATATATCCATTCGCGCAAATAACGACGATGTCGGTTCATGAAAATCGGAAAAGGGCATCACCCTGATCGCTCGTTTTCGAATCTGACACAGCCTCTGCAAGATATTCGGACTCGCAAAGCCCCATACCAGGCACCCTAAAGGAGACTTCCTAATGCCAAATATATACAGACGCTTGCCCAGAAATACGAATACCCTGCCTGCGTCAGGGCCACAAAAAATAGGTTGCTTTCGTTGTTTTTGGCCCGAGGTTCTGTGAAGCGCATGCAGATCCTATCAAGTCAAGTGCCAATCAACTTTTCAAACTTTTGGAGATTGCGTCAAAGTTTGTGGGCATCTGCGCCAACAAATAAAACAAACAGGATAACTTTTGTCGCTACACTTCATGAGAAAACTCTCCAAGAAAGACTGGCACATAAATATACCACCGGGACAACGATTGTTTTTGCCAAGACGACAGACTACGAAAAGAATGCAGAGTTGACTCCAGGGAATCAATCAAAATGACCAAGAGCTATTGTCCAGTAAAAAAAAAGGGTCAAAGCATTAATGAGGGACAGAATAAAGCATGCACAAGATATTCTCCACGCAAGACGTCAGGGCAACATGCGCGACCCAAGCATATGAGAAAGACCGTACTCACCAAACTTTTATAAAACCTTTCGTATCAGGCAGCGTTAAACAGTAACATGTGCATCAGCCGCAAGATGAAAGTTCACTCCACCTGGTAGAACTATGCTGCGACGACTAATTATAATTACTTGACTTGTGCTACCTAATCTGCCTGGTTTGTTTGCATCGTATGGTGCTGCTGATGGTGCTTAAATGACAGGAATTTCTTGAATGGGATGTTATTTTGGAGTACGTCGAGTGCCTCTAATAGCTTCCTGCCTTACTTTGCTAAATCACAGCATGTCTCGCCCTCGCGGCGTCAACCCTTGTCATAGCATACCAGGGTCGACTTGCGTTCGGCATTGAGTATATTAAGACGTAGATCTGAAGTAAGAATGTGCTTCACCTTAGGCCTCGAAATACACGTGCATGCGCAGTATAAGGCCTGAGAACCTGCTCTAGTCAGTGACCAGTGTTGGTAGCTTCAGAGTGGAATGTCTATCTAGCAGGATCTCTATCAGGAACTGTCGATATGCTATGTCTAAAAGGTGTACAGCTTTTCATGATGGCAGCGGTAGTCCATGATCATGGTCAACTACTTTCACTATTTGCACACGAAGGGATGTTGTTGTTGTTGTTTTTTTTTTTTTTTGTTTTTTTGTTGTCGTTTTTTCGTTCAGCTTACCGCCTTTCAGCAACCAAACATCGAATGTGACATGCCAAGTGAAGTTTTCGACGATAAGTTATTTTCCCGTTCTCAACACAAAGGCAGTTTCTGAGGGCTTTGACGTGTATGTGCGTACTACAGGTTGTGCCGGAGACATGTGTGTGGAAAATTATCATTAAGAAATTGGATTGAATTTCCCCACCTGCCGATCGTCAGAAGTTTCGGTTTTGCATACGTCATGCTCTTTCAAAATCGAAGTTGGTTGGTAATTCACAGGACAATCCGCTGCGAAGGGCTTGACGTCAGTACAATCAAAGATGTAGGCCAAATCTTAGGTGTGAAAGCCTGGCTATCTGTCTGACTCAGGAACGCACATGTGCAGGCTTTCAGGAATGAAAACTCGAGGGCGCCACGATTGCGTCATAATGCTGCGGCCGTGTGATTGTCGCTGATTGAAGCGCAGTGCCACGACCTTATTTTGTGGCCTTCAACTTCCAAGAATGAGGAGCGTAAAGTATCATCCCTTGAAAAATCATGAATAATAATCTCGCTCTACAAGGCTTGCGTTTTCCTTCAACGCTACTTAACCCTTACAAGATTTCCTTAAATCAGGAGTAATGTCGTGTTCCTCAGGCTCTCCTAGTCGAATTATTCAAATTTCAACCAGTTTGCGCAAGCTGGCTTTCCAACATGCTTGAAGATAGCGAAGGTTATCCCCGTTTATAAATCAGGATTACCCGAATCTCTGTCCAATTACCGACCTATTGCACTGATCTCTAACGTAAGTAAAATATTTGAGAACGTAATGCACGATCGTTTGTACACTTACTTGGAGAAATATAATCTAATATATGAGTTGCAATTTGCTTTTCGTAAGAAGCATATTGCGAGTCACGCACTTCCGCAAGTCCTTAACTTAAGACCTAGAAAGTCGTTTTGACTGGCTATCAGCAAATTGGCTTACAATGAATACCAAAAACACTGACCTTGACTCAAGCCACCTAGAAAAAAGCTGACTTCCGACTCAAAACTGTCCTTGGAGGCACAAAATTATTTTTGTCCCACCAGGTAAAATACCTAGGGGTCTTACTTACGAATCTCTGACTTGGAAGCTGCACGTAACAGAACTCTCTAAGAAACTGACCAGTTTGTTAAATCTAATTCTTATTCATGATGCTTCCAGCCTTTTCTTTTGCAGCATGATTGCAATCGCGCTTGATCTTCCGTATGAAGCAGATCGAAATCCGTAAGCTGCTAGCTTCATTCTTAGCGATTCGTTTCCGTAAGTTACCTTTAGCACAGCTACCTACCACTATTTACGATTGCTTAAACACAGATAACTCTCCTAGGGACTTGCACTCCAAGATCAATACTCAAAATCATAATAGTCTTTAAAAGCCGTGAACTATACAGCCTCGATAATGCACACCTAACCGAGCCTGGACCCGACCCTCAAGCAAATTCATGACCCACACAAAACACGACAAATGAAATGGATTGGAAAACTTGTGGTAAAAGCACGGGAGCGAATTTGCTTCCTAGTAAGCAAAATGCAAAATATTTACGAAAAGCGCCCAATCTCTAGGATCTTTCGTGGAGAGAAATTGCGGGCGAGTGAGTAGATGGCGCACTTATGTTGACATGCTTTGCAAGAAAGATCCATTTGAGAGTGAATGTGTTCGTACTGAAGTACAGATCAGGCACATTGAAAGGCTGGATGATGGCTCTTCCTACGTCAGGAAGCGACTGGGATCCGGTTCCGTTTGGATTTGGTCATCCCGACGTCAAGAGTTTTCCTGGCTTGCACTCCGCACTCACAAATCGAACGAGTGTCAAGAACGCTGACATCTTCCCTAACGGTATTGACTTCCTGACTCACATTCAACCGCGTCGATCTTTGCGTGAATCTACGATTTTTTACTGTATACTAAATTTGTATGAAAACGGATTTGTTTGTTTATGTTTATAATACGTTTAGTAAGAAAGTCTGAGTGAGCTCCTCAATTCCGAGAGCATTGCTACGAGGAGCTCTCCCTTTTGATTTTCTGATTTACTTTGTTTACGTGCGTTATCTTTATGGGTAAATATAAATTGAATCTTGAAACTTGAATTAAAACAATAAGAAAAGTTGTCTCGTGTGAAAGCATTAGTTTTGCTGGATAGAACTTGTGATCTTACCCGGCCAACAAGAGCTGGTAACTTGCTGCTCTGCATTGCTCGTTGAGGCAAATGTGCATGACGTCAGTGCAGCGCTTGCAAGCAACTGTCTATCGAGGAAATCCCCGCTAGCGAACGGTTTGTTTATATAACAGGTCGCTTTAGTTAGACGGAGCACTTAAAGCAGTAAAAATTGTTTTTTGACACAGACCGCTTACTGCCATTTAAATGCTTTCCATAAATGGTGCTTGCCTTGGTTGGCGGGTCTTGTCGGGTCTACCTTCAACCGCGGGACGTGATTTAATATCCGATCAGCGAAAGCTAGGAATCGGGAGCCTCGCGGCATCTAGGAAACGTCACTAGGAAACACACGTGGTTTTAAAGGCTTTTTAATCATTGAGGCGGAGGTCTGTTTTGAGCCGAACAGAACTAATGCTTGGTTCAAACGTCGCACTTCTGCCGCGTCGAATGTAATTACATTAAATTCGACTCAGGTGCGACGCCGTTTCAAACGTCGAATTTAATGGTCGCTCGTAATTTGCAGTAAGTAGGCTCGCGCACGCTTCTAAATGATGGCTCCAGAATTTCTTGCAGTGCCTATAA
>QQSS02056434.1:0-18048 GCA_003687565.2 Craspedacusta sowerbii
GATGATGATGATGATGATGATGATGATGATGATGATGATGATGATGATGATGATGATGATGATGATGATGATGATTCTGGCCCTAATGTTTTTCATGCAACTCCTAGTGGTGAGGCTGTTCCTGGTCCTATTATTGGGCAGTTTTGGCCCAACCTTGAGACTTGTCTTGAGTTCTTGAATTTCAAGGTTAACTTATCAATCCTATAAATGTCTTTTGTGCTCGCCAAGATTCAATATTTTCCGCTCACCAGCTCGACCAATCTGAATTGGCTTCTCCTCCCATGTGAGGAGAGCTCATCTCAGGCATTGTTTGGGTGCATTTATTATTAAATTTGGTTGAACTGCGTAATGTAGAAATTTCTTTCAATTGATTTTTTTGATATTGATTTCAATTGATAATTGTCCTTACCTGATTGAACGATTAACGGTGTATTGCATGGTGAAGGTTTATTATTTTGAAGGTATTTCCCAGAATCTACCAGGCAAATTTCCTTTGTAATTTGAAATAATAGAAAAATTGTAGAGCGTAGCCGGAACCAACTAGCTCAGGCTCCTGTCAAAAAGGGTGGCCTGGGCTCTGGTATAACAACTCTGACTGGAGCTTGAGCTTTTTTCTATCTCACTCAGGCTCTAGGTTTCAGACATTCTGAAACTAAATGTACCTTCTCGCCACTAAGCACTTCGAAACAGCTAGTATAACAAATTTAACTGTTCCGTGGAAAGTAAGTCTATCAAGTGAAAAATTGACAACAAACTTGCTGAAGGATTGATGAACTGTTAGCGATCTAAACGGACTATTTGCGTTTTTTTTTTTTCTTTTTTTTTTTTTTTTAACCGATGTTAAAGTAATTGGTTCAGAAAAGTCACGTAACAAGGATTAATGGAAGCTACTTTCCAAAGTAACGTTAATGATTAACGCATAACCGCAGTTAGTTTTCAAAGTAAGAATGCCCAACTAAGCTAAATTTTGAGTTGCCGTTGGTTAGACGACAACCCTTAGCGTTGTAGCAACTGATCTCAATAAAAGACTTTTATTGAGATCAGTGGTTGTAGTAGTCATCCATGTCGCCCTTGTACGAATCGGAACATTCGGGCAGCATGCTCCTTATTTCCCCGACTGCAGCACTGGATTCGTTGATGGTCAAAGTCCAGAAAGGTCAGAGAAACCCACCAGCTGACTGCAGAAATGGCACTTAATACAGGGTATGTTGCTTTACATATACCGTATGCAGTCCGAAATGGCTGCGTTGGTCAAACTCGCTTCTTATTCAAGGAGCCAATTCTTTGTTTAAAAATCTCCTAAAGTCTTCTAAAAGTTAAATCTCCTAGATGCGGCCAATATCTTGATTAGTTGCCTCGTAGTTGGCCTTGGCATGGGTTCTAGAAACTCTTACTTATTTTGAATTATGTTGCAGTTGATTAATTTTGGCTTTGATTTCAAATTTTTTTTTCTCGCTAAGTTGATGGAATGCATTGGCGACCCATGTATAGCTACTGATACCCCAGAACATGAATTTTGTAGAATAGGACAAATCTGAAGGTATGCAATCTAGCCTGGTGCCCAGCACTTGTTATGGAAGTAGGAAAGGGAAGGATGGTAACGTAAAGTTACCTAGGTTTAGAATTAGGACTGGTCAATACGATCATTCTACTTGGTTTAAGGAATACGAAATTAGATACTCCTAAGAGTGTAGCTTGAATGTTACACAATAGAGAATTAGTGGCAACAAACTTGAGCGAGATTAATAAAGAAATTATAGCCTTGCAACGAATCTTTAGAAGTAGCTGACATTGCGTCCAAAAAAGTCTGATTAATACATAAATGTGTTTTAAAAAATTTCAGGTATGTGGTTGTTGTAGTTGTTTTTGTTATTGTTGTTGTTATTGGTCGAAGATAAACGTCAATTCCCGATGAGGAAGTGATAGCATAAGTACAGTTGCTGTGTAAACGTCGGAGGTTGATGAAAAATAGGTATTTCTTTTGTAGTCTTAGAAAAATTCTTTGATCACTTGAAGTGGAGAAAGCTATTTGAAATGTTCTAAAAAGATCAGAGTACCTTGGATAGATCCTAACCACTCCCTGAATTTATACATTCAGTTGCCTGTAGTTCTCAGAACTCAAAATGAAAATTCAGAACTGGAGGATCAAGTCATCATATAAGACAAGAATACTGTTTTTTATATCAAATGGTGGGCAAGACAGCTTGGCATTGGGTGAGCTAGAAGGGTGCATGGCAATTTGCTGTGGCCTCCTTTGATCATGTGCCCAAACTTCCCTTTCTGGGAATGTATTGAGCTCTTAAGCTCCTTGAGTGGCCAACTCAACAGCTGAAGGCTGGTTTCATTTTCTGTTACTAGCAGTCAATGGGATACTCCTGGCTCATTGCACTCAACCAGCCCGACTAACATGATCAGAGTTCGCAGAGATGGAGGCAATGTCATAAGCTTAGTGATGGGTGAAGGGTCTTAGAGCAGAAGTGCAATAGTCCAAAGAAGTGAACAAAAATTCTAAGAAGATTGTAATAAAAACTCTTGTGCATGGATCAGAAACCTACAAAGCAACATAGTACTAGAAAGACTGAGTGAAAGCCTTTGAAATGTGGACGTGATCCCAAAGATTGCAAATCCAGCAAATATTTCCTAGACCTGGTTAAAGGAGATTTAAGTCTATTAAGACATGTGTTAGTCCTATAAAAACATAAAACCTAAACTTAGATAGAAAAGTTAGAAAATTGGGAAAATTGCTTTCATTTTTGCTATATTTTAGCCTATTTCCTGCCTATGTGTGGTAATGTTTTCATGGAGTTTGCAATCTTGGTCCTGCATGGCAACTTTACAAGCTTCCATCTGTTTGACAGCTTTTTTGCATTTTCCTTTCTAAACGTTGTCATTTACTCTGAAGGTAGTCACTCTTTTGTTGGAATATGTTTTTATGATCAAGTTGCTATCTTTGAATCTGTTGTCTGCTGTTAACAGAGTGAGGTCATATCATGACTGTTAGCTTTACATCTGCAAGTAACTTACAGTAACTTTGAAAGATTAATTCTATGTAAAGTGCTTCCACTTCAGAACTGAAGAGTTATTTTTAATCTTCATCCTTCTGTTTTTAGGAAGCTTGCTGGTCGAACTGCTTATATTACTGGAGCAAGCCGTGGTATTGGTAAAGCTATCGCTCTTAAATTAGCACGGGATGGTGCGAATGTTGTGGTAGCTGCAAAAACTTCAGATCCACATCCAAAGCTTCCAGGGACAATACACACAGCGGCACAAGAAAGTAAATATGTCATCTTGTGAGCCTGTATTTTTTTTTCATTTTAAAAAAATTTTATTTGAAGGTGTTACAATTTAGTTAATAGTTGCTGTTGCCAGAATTACTTTTGCTTGTGTTCTCAACATTAAAAGTTTCTGCAATTACAGTCATTTTACCTTGCTTTGCCTCATTGTCCAGGTATGCGAGTTCTCTTGAGATGCATGCTTCTGAGACCTTGGATTGGTAAATTTTTGAGGTAAAAAATAATGTTTCTAAAGCTGGTGCAAGAGAAGACTAAAAATTCTAGGAAATGTGCTGAGTAAAATCTTTACAGTCTGTTTCGTGCTATATGCATTCATCAGAAGATTTAAATGGAAAAAAGATTATATCAAACCATAAGCAGCTACAAGTTACAACCCTTTCAACTTGAACTTTCTTCAGTGCCTACAAAAGTTCATTATTTGAGATCTTTTGTTGACTAAAGTTGGCTCGTTCCTACTTCGCGCTATTTTACACTTTAACAAGCGCAAATCGCATCTCCGCGCCGCACATTTATGTGGCTGGCATTTGTCTCTTGAACTCCAATTTATCGTGGAATTGTTTGCATTCCTTCTTTGATTCCCAATTGTCGTTTGCCTGTAAAATATCTACGTTAGCTTTCTGTAGATCTGTGTGAATCTAAAATGTACTGCAATGAAATATGAACTGAGCTTTTTAAATCTACTAATATGTTCTAGAATCTGAAAAGTTCTAATCGTGTCTGCGTTTAATCACCAAATAAGAAACGGATGCATTTGGTATCTGGCCTGCTCTGACAAAGGGCTCTATCATTTGAAACCAACTTTTCTTTATCTGATGTTGCGTAGAAACCATGTCATTTAGATAGAGGGAACTGGCAAGGACTTTACCCCCATTCCAAGCTCAACTTTAGTGGGTACTCTTACCGCGATTTGAACACATTTAATCTAAGTGAGCTTGTTTTTACTCGCGCTCTCTAGTTTTGCTGATGCAACTGTTGGAGATGCGTTCTGTTTTCTTCTTGTTTAGTTGAAGCGGCTGGAGGAAAAGCACTGGCTTGTGTTGTTGATATTCGAGATGAGAGCTCAGTGATCAAATCTGTTGAGCTGGCTGTAAAAACATTCGGAGGTATTGACATACTTGTTAACAATGCAAGTGCTATCAGTCTTACTGGAACCCTTGAAACCCCAATGAAAAAGTAGGTATTGACAACACTTTGCCTGCCTTTGTTCCAGCAATTTTCTGGGTTAGTTGGACTATTGCGTTCATTGTTTTATTGGTGGAAATTATTAGTCTTACTTGGGAAACCTAAAATTAATTGTGACCTGCCTGTGGATATAGTTAGGTATGTGTCATAGCTTTGTTTGTGATGCTTTTTTGTTTGCTTTAAGATATGATTTAATGAACAGCATTAATGCAAGAGGGACTTACTTGTGGTGGGTATTGCTTTTCTGCTTTGCTGTCATGCTTCTGTCTATCTGTAGCTCACGATATTTGCTGCTGTATTGTGCTTACTGCGAGCCTTGTATGGTTTGGTGGAGGTTATTCAATTTTCCTTTTGGTCGCTAGTCGATTTTTTAGGAATTGGCTTGCAATCCTGAGCTCACAAGCCTTTTCCCAAAGATCCTTTAAGGTTATTCTAAGCAGCTAGCTTGTCACTTGGTCAGCATATTTTGTTGAGCATGCGCAGCAGGAATATGTGTTAGGGACCATAAAGCAATTTCGAATCACCCCTTTCGTCCAGCAATATGTTTCTCTTGTTGAACCGCCAAACATTCGTCCTTACGAAGTGTTTTATAGCCTTGCAGTGAGTGATAACTGCCCTTGCAGTATACGTGGCATATTATGGCAACGGACCTGCAGTGAATGGCATTAGACCGTAGCATGGCGTGCTGTAAATTACTTCTGGTCTGGCAGCAAGTGACGTCAAGCCGGAGAAATTTCAAGAAAAAATTCGATGAGGCTCTTGTCTTCTTTCGAGATTTGACTTTCTTTTCATTTTTTCATAAAGTTTAAGGGCTGTTGTTTTTCCCAAATGCTTCGTAGATGTCTTGATTCTGTTGTATGTACATGCCGCATTCACTTGTAAAGAATGGTGCTGATCCTCCGACCTGATTGGAAGACCTTATCGTGCCTTATTTAGTGTTCAATCACCTGATAGACTTGACGAGTTCGAGTAACCTGTTGGGATTTAGTTGAATAAAAATCTGAAGTCCTTTCAGAGCGCTTCCGAGTCTGACTTCACTGAACTTGTTGCGTGCATTTACGATTTGCTCTAAGTTCTGACTAAGGATGATTTCTCGCCATGTGGCCCCAGTGGGAGTCAATGGTCTTGGTTGCTTTAACTATTATGTTTATGACGCTATTTGAGACGGTGATGGCAGTGGTTGCTTCAGCTACGGCGCCTGAGGGAGACGCGATCAAACCTTTCGCATTGTTCGTGCGGATGTTTGTGGAGGCGCGCGAGCGTTAAGTTTTTGTTCAGTGAAGCACATGCTCATCTGCCAACTCCATGAGATCTATTTTTTATCAGCGTTTCTTCGAAAACCGTCTGACAATTCCATTTTAATGTTTTAATATGCCCAAGTTTTGAATCTGTTTTCCCTCGGCTTTTCGCGATAACTGCGTAAAAATTTGGTTTTAACGTCTTAATAAGCCCACTTCCCGATGCATAATATTTCTCGTACTCCTACTAGCTAAAAAAAAAAAATAATAATAAAAATAGACGGTGATCGTGTCCCATTTTTCAGAAAAAAGTCAGCTAGCTCGTGAGGACCTAAAATCGTGATTGGTGTTGATGCAGGGCTGCACAATTTCGCACGCAACTCGCCAGCGCTGTGACATCACTCACTCGAACACTGACAGTCTGATAGTAGCTATCATTGATCGAAATAGTCATGTCTCAGTTGTTCACTATTGAAGCCTGTCTTTTTTGTATGCAGTTCGCAAGCTTGCCTTCCATATTTGAAGAGGGGAAAGAATCCACACATTTTGAACATCAGCCCTCCGCTCAACATGAAGCCCGTATGGTTCCGCAACCACGTGGGTCCGCTTCAGTCTGATTAGTACGCAGCTTTGATTTATTTTGTGCGTTCAGCCAATCTATGCATCCATTTGTGGGCATTTCTGTTAACTGCTCGCATATTTCTATTATTACGTAGATTTTGTATGTTTGATGGTTAAAATTCGAACGTACTTTATAAGCGCACGGAAGGAATGTTTTTGGCCGCAGCTTTGAAGACATTGGCATACTTTTTTTGTGCGCTGCTGGTTCATTATTCAGAGGAATCTAATTCATTTTTGTCTGCTTGGCTTCTTTTAGTTTACACTTGAGTTCTTCTGTCGTAAACATTCATGCATTCCCCGTCCGATTTTTAAATTGCGAAGTCCGTGCTCGAGATATTTGAAGCTTGTACAGTGAAACTCTTTTTTCTTCTGTTCTTTCTTCAGCTTACTCTATGGCTAAATACGGGATGTCTATGTGCGTTCTGGGAATGTCTGAAGAGTTAAAAAAAGATGGCATAGCTGTAAACGCTCTGTGGCCTAGAACAGGTATGCTTTACTAATTCGACCTATTAAAATTCAACAAGTTTTTTAGTTTTAAGAATAAGAGCGAGAGCAAGAAGATATATTTTTCCCATTAAGCAACAGCTTACGTGAATACGTTCATAAATACAATTTCAAGGAGGGAGGGCTCTTCGTAGCATAGCTAATCGGAAGAGAAGGGCCCCACCCTAAGTCTGTCTACAACTTTCATTAAGAAGAACACCTGGCCTTTTATACCTTAATTAAAAGAGCATTTCGGTGCTTGGGGCATTTGTTTGGGAGATTTCGGGCTCACTTTTTCACGCTGCTTTTGCTCTCTTTTCTCGAACTCCTTTCGTTTCATCAGATTGTTTCATGGTGAAGTTTATTCTCTCATTTCCAATGGGGCATTTGACCATCCCTTCCCATTCGAAGGGATCCCACATTTGTGGGTTTAGATGCGTGTGCTTGCGTTTTCACGGCGTGCTGTGCTCGCCCGGAGAGTCACTCTGACCTAACCCTTTCCAGACGGAGGCAGTATTAGAGCCACGCTCATAATATCTGTGACGATTGATGAGCTTGGTTCGAGTTTTGTTGTCGTTCAGCGTGCGGATTAAGGCTGGGTATTCCTGCGTACGTTCTGTCGTAGCGATTGCGACTGCAGCCGTCGGTATGCTCGGAGGCGACGACATGATGAAGCGAAGCCGAAAGCCTGACATAATGGCGGATGCCGCGTATGTGCTCCTCACGCGGGACAGCCGCGTTTACACGGGACACTTCGCTGTGGACGATGAGGTTCTCCGAGAAGTTGGTATCACCGATCTCGCGCACTATTCGTGGGTGGAAGGTTAGTCATGCTAGTTGCTTCTGGCTGCAATTAGGCGATCGCATCATTTTACAATTACTTAGCTTCTGACATTGCTCGCAGTTTGGCTTCTAAGTAACCCTGTGATATGTGCTTGTATCAATATAAAGCTCCAAAAATATTTCCACAGTCATTCTTTGATATGCATGTCAAGAAATTTACTTCTTAAATAAAGTAACCTCAAAAATATCGCAATAGATATTCTTTGACAACATCTTAGTAGAAGTTTCTACATTTATTATTTACATTACATTTACATGTCTTATTTACCTAGTTACGCTTTTAACGTTTTTTGATTTGTAGTAGAATGACCGGTGCTACTTGTAATGAAACTAGCATTCGTACAACCAGAAGGAATGATTTTCTCTAGTTGATTGGTTTCCCGCGTGACAATTTATTTGGTGCCAGGCTACCATCAAGCTGAAATGTGACGTGTAGTTTTATTTATTACCATCGTTCAAAAATTTTTAACTCGTGACGGTGCCTCTGCAGTTTTTTGACCAGTTGATGACATCTTGCTCGACAGTCCTACTGCCAGCGAAACATCATATTGTAATGAAAATAGCTGATCTGTACCAGGAGTATAAATATTTGATAAAGCATCGCTTAACGAAAATTGAAATGAGGAAAACTAACCGTGTCACGTACTCAGAAAAGCCATGCACAAGCCTACCAAAAGAATTTAAAATTGATGAAGACAGACAGGTCCTTATGCTGCAAAAGCAGGAGCGCTTTGGTTCATTCCGTGCAGTTAACAGAACGCTAGTAAAGCGAGAACAGCGATCCCTGGAAAGAAGAATGCAAGAGAAACAGTGCGATGCATCAGCAGCAGTCATTTCAACCACTGCAGCAAGTCTTGAATTGTCATCACCTAGCTCTGCATTTGCAAGTGAGGAAGTAGAATATGGTTAGGACGTAAACGTGAACTGTGCGAATAGACGTAAGCGTTTAAGGACAAATGTCTATGCAAAGTTGTCGTCAACATTTGATCGTACAAACGCGAGCATTCGTAAATCTGCGGTGATAATGCCAAGTGTGCTGAATGAGTCGGGAACTAAATCTATTTCACTACCATCGAAAAGCACAATTCATCGCCTTCCTCAGAAGACATGCAATGACATAGCAGAGGGCATCGAACTTGCATATGGTCCGATGCAATAAGTTTTCCGTTGGGATGGTAAGCTGCTGCAGGATATGTCAGACAAGCAAACCCTGGTCGACAGATTGACAGTATTTCTTCGTCGCTTGCTGACGGAACAGCTAAGTTACTAGGTGTTCCTGCAATGGATTCAGGGACAGGTTGCTCTTCATCAGATGCAGAATCAGGTATGAAAATGTGAATCGAAGATTATTGGAATGGGCTTCGACACTGCTGCCTTAGCCACTTGCAAGTTAACGGGAGCTTGCTAATTGTTAGAGGAGTCAATCGAACAAATGCTGCTGTGGCACGCTTGTAGACGCTAGATGATATTCTTTCTGACGTATTTATGGACTGCATTGGTCCTTCATCAGGTCCACGGATTCCTATATTCAAAAGGATTAAAGAGAAGTAGAGAAGACTTACCCGGAATGACCCAACCTTCATAGAATCCCATTCGTAACAGTGCCAGATGCACTTAAGCCCTTAAGTTCATCCCCTTACATTTGAGCGAAGCACTCATAAGTGAGGACTACAAGGAGCTCCTTAATCTTGCTGGATTGCATATACGTATGCATATAGAATGAGATATTCGAAAGGCGGGAGTAATTCATGAAGGCCGCTGTATGGCGAAAGTCATTTTCTCAAGATGGACATGATGCTTAGAGGCAACGAAACTGTTTTCAAGTTGGCTGCTCGTGAACTGCATTGATTTAACTGATTGCATCGATTTAATTGATTTGTTGCGCTTGTGGTTTTTACGTCGTGGCTTACGAACACGTGCGCCGTGGATGCCCCACTGAATGATATGAGGCTAATAAGATGGCTTAAAACATTTGACGATGATTTAAAAAGTTCGTCTGAAGATGATACTACATTCAAGGAACCTTAGCCCTGAGCTTGCTACACCCGACTCTGTGTTCAACACAGGTAACAATTCATGAGAAAGCAGTTGTACAAAATATTGCTGCCGACCGTGGCTCTCATTTGCTACAAGAGCTTCCAACGAGCATGTCAGATCTTTACATATCACAAACATTTTTGGGGATCACTCAAATCGATGGCGGTTTCATACACAATCCTCTGGTTGATTGGCCAGCAATATCGTCGTTCAGTGATGTCATGACCACAGTCAACAAACTGTGGTGTCAACGATGATGCTGAGCGTGGCGTGAAACCTATCCACAACCTTCAATTCAACTACTTGTTATGTAACACACAGGCACTGTCTTATGCAAGTTGTGAAGAGTCACGGCAAAACTTTCAAAAAGTATAGTTTTGTAGACTGTGAAATATAAGTTTTTTTGTGCTCCCTCATTTTTTTTAACAAACAACGCCTTGCGAATTTGAAATAATAGTTGAGTTTGAACGAGCAATTACATATTTCATAGGAAAGCAAGAACTTTAACTGTAAGGGAAATGGTTGTTTGTGCACCTGCAGATCAAACATTTGAAGATTTGTAGCTTCATCTTTTGGAGACATGTCTTTGAGGTCTTTGGGCCGCGCCTAAATCAAGTCATTATTTAAAGCTTTTTTGGATATGTTCATAACTTCCCCAGTCGAAACTTTTTTTTTGGGTGGTGAGACCCAACAATTTTGAAAATGTCTCTGTTTGGGACACCCTAAATTGTATGCATGCATGCGCTTAGAATTGCTCTGTAAATAAGTTGACAGCTGTGTTTAGGTGCTGACCTGGTACCAGACTACTTCCTTGATGAGTCGGAGAACTTTTTCATCAACCCTTCGATGTTGAAGCAGGTGAAGGCATCTACTGGTGCCTCTTCCACCTCCTCGACAGCTGTTTCGTCCGTAGATGCGGTGCTTACTCAGATCGAGTCATTGATTAACGAAGACTTGGTGAAGAGAATTGGTGGCGTCTTTAAGTTTGACTTAGCTGGACCGAATCCTGGAACGTACATACTGGATTTGAAGAATGGCAAGGGTGAGTCACTGGTTTTGTGATCGTTTGTATCAGGGGCCTCCAAGCTACGGCCCGCGGATGTATTTTATCAGCGAAATAAAACAACACAAAAATTTATGATTCGTTAAAGGTCGCCCTTCTCACGCGCGAATAATTTATATAATATTAATAATATTAATGATGCTTTGAACATTAATAATGCTTTGCTTGAAATTCCCCGTGTTGTGTTAGTGGTGGTAATAGGCCTGTCTTTCGCTTTGCTCTGCGCCACACATCAGACTTGATTCTAATTTATTTGACCTTAACTCTTTATCCGGCCGTCGAGCCTGCTTGATGTCCGTTGATACTTCGCGCGTGCTAAGAAGCTTGGAGACCCCTGGTTTATATCAATGTCACTGTCTATCGCTCTACTTGTGGCGTACTTCATCAAGAGGCATAAGTATTAGGTGTCAAGTGACGTCAGATGCGTACTTTGCTAGGTTGAAAGTCTATTTGATTGAGATGATGAGGCACGTCTTGCGTGCAGTGATGTCGATCGGCGTTTGTGCTTGGTGTGTGGGAAATTTTCACATTGTTGTTCTTTAGTTTTGCGGTTTGCTCTTGTGTGCCTCGTGCAGGTTCTGTTGTGCGAAATCCACCTCCGAACGTGGAAAGTCAGGTGACGCTCAGCTTGAGCAGCGAAGACTTCGTCAGCATGTTCAAGGGTCAGCTGAACAGTACGCAGGCATTCATGTCGGGCAAGTTGAAGATCAAGGGAGACATGGGAAAAGCGCTAAAGTTGGATGGGCTCATGCAGGCGATGAAGTCCAAGCTGTGATTTCTTGCTGAAGCGAATCGATTCCGTCCATCGTGAACGATGTTTGTTATGGAATCAGTTGCGCTGCTTCTCTTGCCTGAAGCGGAATCTAATCTTCCAAGCAGTTGCTTCTGTTTTGTTTGAGACTGGGTTAAGGATTTCCGAAATCTGCACTTCGCAAAATATTCGCTTACAAACTGAATGATTTTGCTTGTTATCCATCCAAGTCATCAACGCAATTAAGAAAAAATGAATTAAAAAAAAAATATTTGAAAATATAAGCCATTTGATTATTTACCAGGAATTCTTCTCGCGTACCGCGCAGCTGGCAATGCCCAAGTGATTTGGGGGCAGGCTGCCAAAACTGTGACGATCTCGTGCAACTGTTCACTTGAGAGCTTATGTTCTGGTGCACTCGAGGTCTCCAGGGGTTTCGAGTTCTTAATGGCACTTCAAGCAGTTGCTTGGCCAGTTAAGACTCCAACCAAAGGTCTCTGACGAGTCCCTTGGCCGGGACTAAACGTACATAAGACTAGCCATTTGATAATTTGAAGATAGCATTCGAAAAGACGGTGGTCCTGAAGTTTATTTCGGAACTAAGTTCATTTGAACGTCGGTGCTGGCGATACGGACCGCCTCCCGAATTCCGGTTTCTCTAAGGACGAAACTAAAAACACGAGTTTCGTGGACCTAAGAAAAGACTGGTAACATGGCATCCAGATTACGAATATAAAATGAATAAATGCTTACTCCTATGAATGAGTAATTATACAAAAATAAGACCTAAATATGGACAAAAGTTTGTAGATTTCTCCGAAGGGACGCAGATTAGTCAATAAATTATTATATTATAAATATGACAAGTTATTGCCACTCTATTCTAGCGATCTGAGCATGTTCCGGATTCGCAGGGAATTAGCTTTTTTCATAGTCAGCTCGCAACGACTGGCGTTGCTAAACCTGCGTGCATGGTTTACCCGGCGCAATGTGGACAGGCAGTTGATTATCTTGACAAACAAACGCCAAATTCAAATATGCAAGAAGTGCATGTTGGCTATATTATGTAAGTGACCCTAACGTTGAATGAAAGTGACTAAACGTAGATACTTGTCGCCGTTAGTTGGTAAGTATAGTTCGTCCGAAGCACTCGCTGGAATTAACGCGCCAAAAGTTGGATCGCGCAGACTCACCAGAAAAGACGCAAACATTTTAAATGCGTTCATTAATCATTTTTAGGATAATGAAGAAATCTACTTTGCTAGCCAACTACGGCCTGGAGGCATATGACATGGATTAAACCAAGCAAATACAAATCATATTTTTGTTATTTACATGCTACAGCCAAACATGAATATCCAAAAATTCAACAAAACGACGAAGAAGCGGTATGCAAACAGAGGGACGTCGTGCACGCACAAGCAAAAATCCGATCTCATAGCTGATTTGACGTACACCGCATCGGAGGCAAGAACGAGAACTTGCATTCAGAGAACATGGCTTGACCCAGAAGCTCGGCAGAAAGAAGTAACATCTAAGAAAATCTAAAATCTAAGAACTTGTAGAAACTTCCTAAGGAGCGAAAATAAAATGCAAAAAGAAAAAAACAAAATACCATCATTAGTGTATAAACCGCTCGCCAAGAAACTCAGATCCAAGGCAAAAAAAGTATAGCATGGACGCAATTGCGGTCACTCAAATGAGCCCTCTCGTTTGCATGATGTCCTGATATCTACTAAATAGTGTATTCCCATTTCTTCAAGATTTCACAGTTGATTTGACGGACACAGTATCGGATCTCTCATAGGCAACAACGAAAGTTTGCACTTCTAGAACATGCTTTGACCCAGAAGCTTGGCCAGCGATCGTGGGTATTGAGGTTGTTGTTGATGTTGGTGAAGCGCCAGGAGTTTCCCCGGATGCGATGTCCATCGATTGTCGGTGACAGCAAACGAGGCCAGTCGTTGGATGTTCGTTAAGCCTCTCAACGAGCTAAAGAGCTCGTTACGTGCCCTCAAAGGGAGGCTATGAAAACTGGTCGATGCTCCACCGATCTCGAAACTGACATCGCCCTGTCCCCTGCTACCAGGTGACTTTTCTCGAAGACCTTTCCAGGGGACGACTAAGTTTTACTGTGCTGATTAGGCCTTCTTAGGAGATTCGCCAAACAGGGTAGCCACAAAAATTGTCACATACCCTACTTGCGCACCGACCGCCGCGTGGAGGCTCTCCAAGTCTCGCGCATTGAGGTTCCCTGCGATCCATCTTCGCGGCTGGACATCAGTAAGGATCCATGCCTACCATGGAACCCAACGCTGAATATGAACTTCGCAGTTAAGACATGAAGGATCACGATGGCCTAGAAATCAAATCAATCCGAGTGCACAAGAGAGGCCTAGCAGCACACACTTCGCAAGACAAAGCCACACATAGCCGTACGGGATGCGAAATATTTTTCACATAAATTTAGTACATCAAACAACATGCGACACTAGCAATGAACACTTTCTCACGGGGAATACTTGACGTACATCTATCTTCATCAAACCAAAACGATAAAATTCAAGACCGCTCAGCGGCACTTCCTTTATGCAGTATAAGTTAAGCGTCGTTTATTGCTTTTATTCTTGAACTTATTTAAAGATAGGCGAGAATCAACCTGTCGATGATTCGGTAGACGCTTAACTAAACTTCTAGAAAGCTGTTAAAATAAAGCTATTTTCTAAGAGCCACTGCGCGTGCGTGTGTGTGTGTGTGTGCGCGCGTGCGTGTGTGCGTTGGCGTGCGTGTGAAACAGGTTCAATTTCGAATAATTTTATTGTCGTGATTACTCGGTCAAAACAACAAAGCCAGAAATTAAACAATCTTAGGTGCCTCGTAACAGTTTTTGCTTCAGCCTTGACATACAAATCAGAAGACGACATAGCATTCTCAGATTTGGCTAATTTAATCATTAGTACCAGAGAACATGTAAGCATAATATATTAACTCCACAACTGACTGAAGTAATATTTACTAATTACGAATCGAACACAACAAATGCTTCGCATGCAGTTTTGCACTCAAGGCTGACACAACGCACAACAACGCACAACAAAGCAACAAGCTCATCAAAAAAGGCAGCAGGAAATGGCTTAAAACTTGAAGCTCAAATGGTGCCTCATAGAATTTTTCGCTTCTGCCTTAACATGGAAGTCAGAAGATGACATGGCATCCTCAGATTTGGCTAATTTAATCATCGGCACCGACGAAAACGATCAAACATAACAGACACATTTAGTCTTTATTTTATAGACTTAATCACTCTGCCTTAACCACCAAACGGCAGAGTTTCGCTACGTGAGATCTATATTATGATAGAAATGTCAAGCTAGGCTATCTCCACAGGCACAGGATCTTAAGGTGAATCTGATCCTGATAATAAATTCTTTGTCTTCAAGGAGAAATAGGGCATATAAAACACAGAGTCTTACAAAAAAAGGATATAACAAAACACGAAAAACGATGCCGTTGAAGAAACTAAACTGAGAAAAGGGCTAATGCAAAGCAAAAACGGTATGAAATCTAATTACATGACATGACCAATAAGCTCATGGAGCCTTTCTAATCTTACGAATGATTTAATCATAAAATAAAATTAACTCTTAGTCAACTGCTACGCACATTGAAAAGTAGAACAACCCGCACAGGCATAGTGCGAACCCCAGCATTCCTATGCTCAAGACCATTTTCTTGTGTTACAACTTTAGCAATGCTTCAACACTTGTAAAACTTCCTTTGAAAAGACTCATACCTAGCTAGTGTCACTTGTGTAGCTTGCCTTCATATACTTTTGTTGCATTTCCAGAAACTGGTACACAGGAACTATTAGCAACTGAATATCAGTCAAATTTTTGGCACAAAATTCGCTTGCCTTTTCGAGGACTGATCCAAAGCCAAATGGCTTCTGTAATACAGTCTAAGCAGAATCATGAAGGAATAAAATAAAGTAAAGGAATAAAGTAAGGTACATAAAATGATACTTCATCATTTTTAATATGACGTACCAGGCTCCTCAATTGCGATACACAACATATTCAATTTAGAATGAGATGCTACCCCAAATTAATGTATAGGGCACACCTACTCATTCACACAAAAAAAAACAGAACAATTTACTATTGTTACTAATGCAGCATTCTAAAACTAACCAGAAATTCTTGGGCAACTCCAAGTTAACATTTTCTTAGCAATAGTGTTAACGGTCACATACAACTGAGGATACTGTGAGTGTCAATAGATTCTTTTCACCTTCCTTTCGAAAAACTCTGCTAAGATAATTACATAATTTAAATATACATTAGTGAGCAAACATATGCACAACCTATATACAGCAACTTTGGTTACATTGGCATCCGAACAGAAAATCCTCACCCAAGAAGCTGCTTGAAGTTAAGTCCATTAAGAGTCTGGATCTTGAAACTCATTCTCATCATGAGACACAGACCCTTAGTTGCCATCAGCAACTTTTACATAAAACGGTTGGTCACTTGCAGACTTCCAAAGGATGCCAATTATAAATGAAATTTCTACCAGGACGATATCCACCAGATCTGGTTATGTTAAAGGCGCTTATACACTCTTCGTGGTTACCATTGCAGTAATGTCAGCACTAAACAAGAGGAACTACACTAGCACGTATTGCAATGCACTAGCCATGCATACATGGAACTCTAAGGTCATATAAAATACAGCATCCAAAAACTAGTAATAGTAGAAGAATTATAAATGGGAACAATCATTGAAACTATGTACATTTTATTTTGCCAGCCTGCTGGAAGACATTTAAATACTGAATTTGGCTAGGGATTATGCCAAAACACAACAAAAATTTCTGGTAGACTAACTTATCCTGGAATCACTAAACATAATACAAGAACAAGAAAAACAGCCTGACAACAACAAAATTTGTCACCCAACATAAGCCAGAAGATTCTTGCAGCTTCATATGTTTTCTTAACATATATCATTCCAACCACAATACAAAGAAGAATAGAAAATCGTAGGTAGTAGATTCAACATGGCACAAGAAATATTGCAATCCAGTAGAGATCAGTAGGTTGGCACAGCCTATTCCACTAGCAAACACCTCAGAAAAACCAAATCAATTCTTAAACAGCAACAACAAAAAAACAACAAAGAATATATAATGTATAGCAACCACTCATAAACGTCAAGCCCAAGATCAATGTAGCTATAAGCATTTTCTTATCAATGCATGTTTTCAAAAATTAAAACAAGTTGCTTTAATTCTGAAAACTGTTGTCCATAATGCTACTTCAAACAAGAAGAATTCTTTAGTTGAGTATAAAATATAACAATCCAATCAACGACTCAAAAAAAGAAGATAACATAAAGAGGCCATAAATTAAGGTGATCCACATTCTCACAAGTTTTTTTGCTTATATGCATTAATGCTTTTTTTATTGATATTTAACGGACTCTTCTAGAGCTCTACCAACTAAGTCATTCCATCCTTTTATACCTTTGCATTTGCTACCATTTTCACTGAAATCGTGAGCATTTCTGTATGGAAGCTAGTATGGAGTGGAGCCTCATGTTTCGCACAATTGCATACTTTTCTAGAATTGAGTTGTATTCAAAACAAGCAGTAACATGTCACTTAGTTCCTGATAAGCATTTAAGGCAGTTCATTACTTTTGCTTGGTCAGAAAGTACAAGAACTTGTATTTGCTCTTGTAATCGATTTGATTTGGTTATGCATTTTGATGAACAGAGAATGAATTCTGATTCATAATATGAAAAGTTGAGCACACAATATTCGGAGCTGTACAGACTGAATAATAATAATTAGCACACATGCATAACGACAGATTTGGAAAACTAACGGGCAAGAAAAATTACGCTAACCAAAAGTCTATTCAAAAGTCGAACCGCAAGTATACCAACGCGCAAGAAATTAGAGTTGATCCACTTTACACGACAGGGTATCGAAGTCGGAATATTAATGCATACAAAGTGAAAAAAAGAAACGAAAATATTTCATTTTCGAACTCAAAAGTTCAAACTAACCTACCGGCTTTCAAAAGTCTCAAGAATCGAGTGAACCACTGGCCACGTCCACTTACTCCGTTGGTTTGCCAGCAAGAGAATGCGCAGCATGTACCAACTACCAAGCATGCTGGAAAATCGGGGTAAACTGGGAGAAATTAGCTAATTCTGAGTTGAGTAAACATGGTCCAGACGTTGCAAACTGGATAGGTGAAGAACACCCGATTCTAGTCTTAGTCGTAGGAAACTCCACTGACTGGTGCTCTGCCAGCCATTAGAAATTCCTGTGACTGTCTGGCAACTGGAGTATATGAGGCATTGTGTGTACTTGAAATAGGACCCCACCAGTATCCGATTATGGCGTCTGTCCTATCAAGATGACCACTTCGCGGGGTAGGTAATAGCTTATATATATATATATATATATATATATATATATATATATATATATATAATATAATATAATATATATTATATAATATATAT
>QQSS02056545.1:0-18045 GCA_003687565.2 Craspedacusta sowerbii
TGTATGTATGTATGTATGTATGCATGCATGCATGCATGCATGCATGCATGCATGTATGTATGTATGTATGTATGTATTTATGTATGTATGTATGTATGTATGTATGTATGTATCTATGTATGTATGGGTCGGTAGCTCAGTTGATTAGGGCGCGAGCCCGGAGTCTGAAGGTTGCGGGTTCGAGTCCACGCCGGGACAACTCGTTTCGGTGGTTCACTTAGCCTTAATCCCACCGGGGTCGTTAAAATAAGTTCGGCTTTGCGAGTACACGACAATGGCAACACATGTCACCTAATTATTGGATTAGCTGGACATGTGTAAAAATCTCAGGCGCCCGAGTCAGAGTTCCTTCAGAGCCATGGCCGATTTTACGAACTTCATCGTTCCGATTAGCGCTCTTTCTTGGAGTAGTTGAACATATGTCGACCTTTGTTTAAAGCCTATTTTTCCAAGCTGCTCTTTAATCGAGCTTGTGACCAAGATATATGCAAGTACTTCATACCTCATGGTATAATAATTGTGTTATGAATAATTTTCTGGGCTTGTAAAACAGTGCAACGAAAAAAAAAACAACAACTACATACTAATAAAGAAATTTAAAGAATACTGCAGTGTGCAAAGGCAAATGCCAAGATAGGCAACCACACCTGCAGCACACGGTGATTTACTTTCTGCGCTACAGTGAGACTTTCTTCTATTTGGCGACTTCAGTGAAGTAACACCAGAAACAGATGACATTCCAAGACAGTGCTTGCTAATTTCATTTTTCTGAAATTACCAATAAATAAAGCATCCATTAAGAGAAAACACGGCCAGTGTTCTTCGGCAGGCAATCGCAGGAAAACTGAAATAACATGTGGGGTGATAACAACAGCTTTTACAAGGTGATGCAACACATTCCTCTTTCAGAACCGCTGCTTTTATCTATGTTAAAACCAAAAGCAACCATTTTGTGAAAGTTGTAGCATTCACTAACGTTCCGAGTGTCCGAAATGGTCAGAAAGTTTAACTGTGGAAAATAAGGAACAAAGCAATGCAGTCTAAATTAAAACTTTATTAAATATTAGATCAAAATCAAATAACAAGAGAAGACAAAAAGGTGATCAAGAATGGGCAACAAACGAGATCTTAAACTAGGTCATTCGTTTTTCATATTCTTAATTCAAAGTTCCTCTTATCCAAAGCACAAAATCACAACTAGTCTACATTAGTCGTCGTCAATCTGAAGGCATAAGAAATGTAAAGGCCACGTCACAAAAATAATGAGGTAATGCAATCACGAGGGTGCTACCGATGGTGTGGCAAAGTCATGCAAGTCCCGTAGCACTTACAACAAGCATCAATTTTGACATGCTACCAACCTTAACAATCCAATAGCCATCGTCCGATGATGCAGTGCTGCGTACACAGGTCTGCTTAATGAACAACTTAGTCTTATCTTTAGAAAAAACGTTTTTCATGCGCCTGAAAAAAACAAAAACAAAACATAAGTATCATACAATCAGCATCATTAATTTCAAATCACCAGACTAATGCCACTTTTAGCATGCAGGCCCAAGTCAACAACACGCGACGCAAAACGCAATTAATTAACGTACCGTATCCATTTTCCTTTGACAATAACTTGATTGCCTCTCTCTGCACCTTGTTTAATTTCGACTTTGTATAAGCTACTACTAGGATCTGGAAGCTTGTCACATTCATCAATTGGGGATGAAGTCCCAATCTCTTCCAAACTACCATTGTTTTCCTTATCGGTGTCTGATCTCTTACGAAAGGAATCGTTTGAGCTGCTTTTGTTCAATTTCTTGCTAATTAGTCTAACATTGATCTCATCAGGGCATTGCACAATGTGACCCATGTTCCTAAAGAAATTGATTACGAAAGGTACAAACATATGTGCTTAACAACAGGTTTAACAAGATGTACTATTTTTTCTATGTGAAAGAGTTCTGCTTAACATTTCCACCTACTGTTGCATTTAAACGATCTTATCATGACCAGCTTGGCATGAAGTTTGCCAACAAAACGAGTCCCTACACTTGGCAGCATTGCCTCAGCAGCAGATTACTGGAATATACTGCTATATACATACAAGAAACCGGAATATAATGGAGAAATCATTCCTGTTCACTTTAATATGAAAAAGCCTGGTAAAAAAATTATTAATAATTCTAGTGGAGTCTGACAAAGGACCATAATCTTAGGGTAAATTTATTAAAACCAGTATAGTATCAATGAATTAAGAACTAATACATCCCATGCCACATTGCAGGACAGGTCTTATTCTGAAACCAACGATAGTTTTCTATCGAACCAGAGAACATTAAACATGCTTTAGACTATACAGCTATATTCAAAACAAACAGAAGTGCTAAACAAGACGCCCTTTTTAATATCAGTATGTGTTCTTAAATGGTGTAACTATTTTGCATACTTGGGCGCACTTGAATCAGATAACGTTTGAAACACGTGCCTCAGATAGCTTCATCATTGCATACCCGCCAACACGTTAATACCATACAATGCTTACACTGGGACACTTTTCAGAAACCCTAGCACATCAATGTATGCATAATATTTATTTTTTTAAGCCATAACAACACCAAAGAGGAACATGGTACTGACTTGAAATACAAGATCTATTATCAGTTTACCTACCAACCATCAGAGACTTTGACTTCCACTATTTCACCTGGCTGGTAGCGATGTTTAAGGAAATAATAAACTTCCTCTGCAATACCTTGAAGTTTAGAGCGACGCGTATGGTGAACAAGTAGCAAAATAGCCGCTTGAAGGGTAGTAGACACGCTCTTTGTAGCTTTTCGTGCATTTTCTTCAGATTCAATAGCCTCCTTATATGTTAGAGATGCTCGGCCAGTGCATTCACAAGTCCATACCAAACTGTTACATAATATCATGCGCTGGTAGAAGAGTCTAAAAAAAATTATGAAGCAATTTGTTAGCTGGTTTGTTTGAAAAATAACTAATCCAGTTGATTAGGATTTTAAGTCAATAAAGCATGATAAAAATTAGAAGCAGCATTTCAAAAATAAGGCTGCTTGAAAGGAAAACTACCAGATAAGCTTCCCAACAGTAAGTTTCCCAAGAGAGGATACCTCAACACCGCAAAATCTAGAGACTGCCTAAGAGACAATCAAAGATGCTGTTGACATGTAGTTACAAGAAATGAAGGCAAGCTTACAGGCATTCGTACTAAGACCCTTAAAAACAAACATTGATTAAACTAGGATGCAAAGTTAGTTGTCTTATAAGGAGCAGAGACATGGCTGCCAACCAAAATCAACATTTTTAAGTCTAGATTTTACAAAAGCAGCGGCCTCACAGGCTTTTTAAAGATCTACGGAATCAAAGCAATCAGCCAAGCAGACAAGTGGAAAAGAAAACTCAATAACTCCCTGCTGAAGCAAAAACAGAGAAAATAAGATGGGACAGGATAATCCATACCCTACAAAATTCATAATTAAATATTTGCCTATGCTGCCTAACAAGCATTGTGGAATTGAAAAATAATCATTAGGACATGCCTTTGAGGCAGTCCTAGATATAATTAGTGACATGCCAAAACCACCAAGATGGGAAATATATAAAGCCAGCCATGACGAATGGTTAAAGCAATGGCACTCAGGGTAGCTGTTGTTGACTGGAGACTGGATTTTTGAGACCAAGTGCAGGCCAATGAAAAGGCTTATGTCAGTACAGAGAAGTCAGCATGAGTCTGGCACAACATTTAGCAATCTATGAACCATAAACCTATCTAATTGCATGCAAAGGATCACTAACCAACAAGTAACCACACGAAAATTTTTAAATCTAATACAAAGAAATAATAACCATAGGTTATGTTACTTGATTTAAAAAAGCAGGAAACTTCATGATAAAAAAAAACAAGCTATGTTATCTCTGCTTCTCAGTTTTTCAGGGGTGATTATTAGAGCACATTTTTTTAGGTAAATGTTCCAGCACAAGGCATTTCTTTGCTATTTTAAAGATATCTTGTTTGTGCAAAACATTATGCCTGGTACACATGATAACATAGAGGAACTTCGTGATTTAGTTCAAGCACACTGAACTAAACATTCAAACAGCTTAAGTTGAACTAAGAATGCAAAGATCTTACGAAAAGAGTTGTACAGAATCTTTATGAAAAACGAATGACATAAATTACAACTTACTCGTAATCCCTAAAAACTTCGCCAGTCATCTCACAGAAAAAGACTTCTTCATCAGCTGTTAAGTCCTCTGGAGGGGGTTCAGGTGCAAACGGTTTCCTCCTTAACAGCGGCATGATTTAGACAACAATTTTATCTGAAATAAAGAGAAACTTTTTTACTTTTTATGACTTATAGCGACAAGGAATTCCATGCTTGCAATGATCAGCAAACGTCGAATTAATTCATTACGAACAGCTTCCTCGAGGGACCTTAAACAACAAACGAAATTTGCGCGGGACTTCGCTTGCTCACACATTTTCAAGACCATTGCAATTCCCTTACTTCGGTGTAAAAACTATTTTTTGATTTCTAAATAATTCTTAAACGCCAACCAAAGCGTTAACTAAACTTAGACGTACCTAGAAAAAAAAGTAAGGAGAAAATAAATTTAAAACGTGTATTATCCACATCAGAAATCGAACCGGAAAGTAGTGCTGCTGCGCTGGTACTGTGGAACTCGGCGGTCATGCTGCATAACCGGGGGTCAGAATTCAAAAAATTAAGTAATGCAATTCATCTCCTGTATTTGATCGTCAATGACAGCTTACAACCAAAAACTAAAATATATTCTTATTTTTCCAGGCAATCAGCAAAGAATCAAGACTATAATACTTTTTCCAACATTTTTGAAAATCCATTAAAGATTTCTTGTTCCCTGAAGTGGTTCGTCTTCCACGCAAACAATTGCTAATAAACGATCTGAAAATTGCTGTAGTTACACGCATACGCCGCGGTATATTAAGCGACTAGTACCCCCGTGCACTTTCCCGATGAGACAGCGCTTCGAGCGTCTGAGCTCCTTTTTCAAGAAACCATCCACCGACATGGCTGGTAGCGAGATAACTATTCATTATCAAGCTACAGACCAAACAGGGGATTTCCATTCGAATTCCCATGTTTCTGAGGTTTTGGCTGAGGATGAGAAACCCGCGCAAGCTCAAGACGTCGAAAAAACCCTGTTGGTAAGTCTGGCGATCATCCCTATATGCATTCCCGGTGATTGCAATCGGGACGCTTTCAAATGTAAATCGGCATGTGCTATTATGACCAGCGTCTTTCTCCCTAACCCGTTGCCCATCTATTTCGAATTGCACCCGTGGTGCTTCTGGATACAAATATTCATGTCGTTCCATCACTTCTTCGAACACGCTTCATAATGCTCGTACCGAAATTTATCTCACATCATGATCATGCGGCCTTGTAGAAAGTTTTTATTTTTGTTATCGTGTAAATTAAAGACTAACGTGATCTCGTCGGACATCTCATCAAGCAAGTTAATCAAATCAGACAGGATCTCTTAATGTAAACTGTGATTGCTGTTTATGCTAACTGTTAGGTGGTTTATGAACAATTTTGCACTAAATAGCTTGATTTAACTAAAAATGCCTGTTCGTGTGTGTGTGCGTGTGTGTGTGTGTGTTTGTGTGTGTGTGTGTGTGTATGTGTGTTTATATATTGTGCATTTGCTCAAGATGTTCATATGTTCTGTTTGCTATTCTTACAAAGCTCTTGTCTTCTGATTGGGCTTATTTGGTCAGATTTCATTATTGGTAGACTCAGCAGTTTACATGCTGTACATCTGAAATTTAGAGTTTTTATAATCTGTTTTGTTAACTCTTGTTCTCAGGAGGCAGAGCAATTCCTGACGAATTTTGCTGGCCTTAGGGAAGAAAATGACCATCTGAAGCAGCAAATCCAGGAATATGAAGCTCAGCTTGAAAATGTGGGTGCTCCTTTTGTAGATTTATTGAAGATTGCCAATTTGTGGCATGATAGTCTTATAATCATTTTGCACTATCATTGAAAAGTTTCATTGAACTTTCATAGTTAAGCGTCAAACAATTATATATATATATATATATATATATATATATATATATATATATATAGTTTATGCTGCCTGAGCTTTCAAAGATTTTATGAAATAAATGCTGATAATGTATCTTTGGTACTATTATTGGCAGTTTAAATGGTCTTGATTGCAATGTGCTTTGAATTTTTCTTAAGCAAATGACCCAGTAATTAGACTAAAGATTAAGTTAAGGACATATTGTGTACATGTGTTACTTGGTTCTGTAAGAGTACCGAAAATGATGAAGGGTTTATAATTCATTTTAGCTTACTGCGGAATTGCAGCAATGTCAGCTTGAAAAGCAGAACCTGGAGCAAGCTCTTCTGCAGGAGCGTGAACAACATAAAGAGGTTTGTCTTGTCATAGGAGAGTTTTATTTATATTCTCTGCTCCTTGGAAACTAATTAATTTACGTAAACTTTAGATCAGTAAGCTGGCATCGCTGTCCATGAAACTGACAAAGTTTTAGAAAGTCTTAATTTGCAAGCCGTAATGGTTCATTCATTTCGTTGTAGTAAACAATAACTCAAGTTTGGTACCTTTAAATTTTTAGCAATTATGGGCCCTAAGAAGTGAGCTGCAAAAGGCCCAGGAAGAGCGCCTCTCATGGAAGGAGAAATATTTAGATGCTTGCATGAAGTCGGGTAGTCAGCCCAACAATAACCTTGATAATGTGAGTGATTTTGTCATCAACAGAGCTGTTGTCTTCATGAACTCTGTTTCATTGTTCTATGTTTGTGGGGATTATAGTTCCCTTTTCCGTTTTGGTGCACAGAGTTGCACTGGTGCTATCTGTGGAGGTAGTTCTGTTACGCATGCTTGTATGCACGCAGCAGGAATCTATGCAGCATTATGGGTCTTTTCTTGATGAGAAAGTGGTTTTGGACCAGGATTAATAGTTGAGCTATTTAGAGATGTAATTTGTCATTCGTGTCTTTCTCTGTGGAACTCTACTCTTTTGAACATGTGAGGGTCTATTGATGACTGCAGCGCTTGAAGCACTTGACCATACACATCAGGCCTGTAATTGAGCTGCTTCAGGGATCAGGAAGGCTGATAGTCACATGGGTGCATGATAATGAACAGAAAGATAGTTGACTATCTAGGATAATTGCTTATCTAGGTAGAAGTATATTCGTAGATTTCTGGATTTGATGCTTCGTCACACTTAATCACTGTTGTTTTGTGACGGACATGATATACATCCTAAATTTCTATGTCTTTGTTTTCCATAAAGCTGTCTCTTAAATGGAAGCAGCATTGCCCATACGATAAAATCTTGCAGTCCAATTATTTATGGAGTAATCTTCATTCATTCACTCATTCATTCATTCATCGATACGTCATAGACGATCCCGCTGTAGCTGCCCACATAGCGTCTCGTCGAAGGCCACGCCTTGTGGGGTTCTTCAGCTGTTCGACGGCAGGTCGCCACTCTGCCAACCATGTTTTATGGTTGGGTCCGTCTCGGCCGAGGCCTCAAAGGAAACCAAGGCGAGGTTACATGGGTTTGCCAGTGCTACGTCAGGATCTGCCCTGCCTGCCATGATTGTACCTTCTGACCAAAAAGTATAGCACAGCTCCGTCCTAAGTAGCACTGTTGCCCGGACGTAACCACGCGGCATGACCAGTTAGTAGGATAGGGCTCTCCGAAAGTCCAAGAGTAATCTACTGGGAACCATCTGCACGGTGTTGACACAACTTTCATCATTACACTCTCCATTCATTCCGTGTAAACTTTGGTGGTCACATGTTCTCTGTTACTAAATTAAGATGCACCCTTTTTAAATGAATTGGAAAAATAGGAATTTTTGTTTTTCCTAGAAACTCCTCTAATGATTAGTGTTCATGCTACTTGTTCTCTGTTACTAAATTAAGATGCACACTTCTTAAATGAATTGAAAAAATAGGAATTTTTATTTTTCTTAGGAGCTTCTCTAATGATTGGTGTTCATGCTTTATTGAGTGTGGATTTACGCTATTATAGACAACTTCGCCTTCATCATCCCCTCGAGCGCAAGAGCAAAGTTCACCATCCCCTAAAAAATTGATAGGCCCTGCAGGAAAACGAAAAAGGGTAACTATTTGCTTGTTTTGTTATGGTTTTGTGGATCATACTATTTGTGAAATCATTGAGCTTGCAGAATGCTAGCATTCTTGAAAGATGTTTATTGTTGTTATTTCTTTGTTTACTTTGGAAATATTTACAGAAGAAAAATGGCAGTGTTATGTTGTGAAAGAACCTTGTTCTTGCCAAAGTCCATATATAAGATTTTTCATTTTTTGTTTGTAGGGCCATGAAACTATTGCATCTGCCACTGGGGAAGGTATTAGAGTTTGTTTATTAATGTTTCAATCAGATGTTTCGAAGTATCTTACTTATTTCAGTTGATTCTGGTGCTTGATGTTTTTCTACTTGAGCAGTTCTAGTGAATTCTAGAAATCTAAGATCTTTTTCTATAGAGTATTATGCCAATCTGGAATCCTTTGGACTTGCAGATGGACAAGAAGAACAGCCAGGTATGTAAGTTTATTCATTTGGACATGGTAGTTATTATTGAGTGCAATGTTACTTATGTTATGGTTAGCAGTTGTTTAATCCATGCTAAAGTTGTGCTGTTTTTCACCCTCCTTCATTGAGTTGTTGTCATGTTTAGTTACATTGGTGTAGTTTTTTTCTAGTTCAGCTTTGCAGTAGCAATGTATACTTTTTCTCATTGTCTGGTTTCATATAAGCTCTGCGTATAGTACCCAGTTTTATCTTAACATGCTTATGTTTAAATGTGCTATAAATTTACTGTCTGCCTAGCCACCTTATAGTGTTTGCTATCTAAGTTCTCCTTTGTCAGCACTTCAAGAGCTCAGCCACATTAGATAACCAGTCAAACTAGAGTGAGGCTACATGTGCCCTTCCTTGTAAAATTAGTCTGTTGTTTTTTTGTCTTCGTGTTTGTTCCATTTTAGTCTGTTTGTGCTATCCCTCTTCGTCTCCTTAAGCGATTTTAGCAAGTTAAGCTTGTTTAGTAATTAAAGTTTTACCACTGTATTATATGTACTTGTTGTCAGCTCCGAGACGTTTGCAAGTTGTTTAAGAAGGCATTATTTGAGGGCTGGTCACTGAATCCTCATGGTCCCCCTTTAGCTCTAGAGAGCAAGTCCCGTCGCTAGTGAATTAGTTAGAGGTTTAATATCACTGGTAGTATTGCTTTTACTAGCTGTGGTGTGTCTAATTCCCATTAAGAAGTGGCTCGGGAGCTCCTGTGACAATTGGTTTATGGCTTTATGTTTGCATATTTCGAATAGGCAGATTAAGTGGTACAATCTAACTCGATCTTTTCACTATTGTTAGTGTGATGACTTAGTTCCTTTATTTGTCTTGTTAATGCTGACCATGGGACTTAAAATGTGGCTAGTGTGAGCCAGCATATGAGAAGATAGTGGACCTCAAAACAAGCCACGTTTTCAATATGTCCGGGAATGACGTGGAAAGAAGATTCAATGCTTTTGAAGCTTGTGACAGTGAACACCTTGTGGACAAAATTTAGCCCTTCCTGTGCTCTGATCATGACCTTATTGCGGTGGCTGTTATGCTAGCTGTTACTTTCCATAGTTTATATGCGCAATTCAGAAGATTCCTTCAAAACCTTGCCTTTCATGGAATCCTCAGCTTTTCTTTCTAAAAGTTGGTCCGCGTCCGTTCCATGAGAATGAGTGTTCACAAACAACTTCTTCGGATTTGGATAAAGTTGGTTGTTATCATGTTTTTCCAATTCAAAATAATGTGACGCCTTCTGTTTTTGGACACATACGCCTAAAAAGCTTTTACCGCATTCATCAGTCGAGTGATCTCATGTTTGGACTTGATTGTCTTGTTCTTTTTTGTTTGGGCTTAGATTTTCCCATCCTTTAAAAAGTAATTTGATGCCCTTCATTCAAATTTTTTTTTATCGTGCTGATGTTCTATTCCCGGATGGCTGGCAATTAATGAGAATGAGTGTAATTTGTCGATTTTAGCAGATATTTTGCTAGTGTCTATAGAAATAAGCTTTCTATATAAAGTGACATCTAATGGAAACTAAGCCTGCGTAAATCTGAGTACGTGACCCGAATTTTAATTTGTAGTTGTGATGGTGATACATAAACGAAAAATTGGTGCGGCTACAGGAGTTCAAAAGACTTCTTCAACTGATGTCAAAGTGAATGAGGCAGGGCAGGATCATGATTATCTTTGTTCGCTTCTTCTTTCAAAGCAAGCTGACCCCAGTATGCACGACGAAGATGAAGAGGATGAGTTCTATGGTTTTCGTTGCGTTCATTGTGCCATGACTTTCAACAAAATGAGCCATTTGCATGTGCATGTTGGAACGCAACACCAAGAGCGCCCGTTTAAGTGCGACCAATGTGAACGTGCTTATTCGAAAAAAGTTAATCTTTCTCGTCATCGCGCCAGTCACTCAGCTAGAAACATTCACCATTGCCCAACTTGCCATAAGCAGTTTACCCGACGAGATATGATGATGAAGCACATCGCTCGTGTTCACAGAAACGAACTAGCAGAAGCCTGTCCATTCTGCACGAAGCGATTTAAAGACAAGAGCAGCCTGAATCGCCATGTAAATGGCATACACAATGACATAAGTAGATACGTATGCGGCGATTGTGGCTTTCAGTCTAAATGGAAGTCAACTTATGTAAAGCATGTGTTAGTCCACAAAAAGTAGCAGTTGAGCCTTTCTCTGGTTATGTTTCTTTGGGTTGATTGCATATTGAGGTAGTTTTCGATTGTCACAGCTTATTAAATCTGCTTCCTGTGTCTTGGGTTGTTTTTCCTGCATCTCTGGCCATTTGGGTTGGGATTTAGTCATGAAACGATAAAGAAAGATACCTTGGGGATTTGTTTTCAATGTACTCCTAAGCTAGTTTTCAGGTGCTCGTGTTTTTTAAAACCGTACACGTTAGTAAAATGTAGCTTCTTTGGTGTGATCAGAATTCATTGAGGATGAATGTTGTGGCTCTCTCTCCTTCGCCTTTCATCTGGTTCTTCGCCTTTGTGCGCTGGCTTTTGAAGTGTTGACAACATGCTCGTCTCCCTTAACTATTTACGTGCGTCTGCTTTGTTTTTCTGTCAGTTGTTCCGCCGGCTAATCAGCTTTGGGATCCAGCAACTAAACGGTTTGAGTGTAAGGACTGCAAGGCAACATTCCGAATGTTCTCTGAGCTGCAGGCGCACATCGATAGGCAGAAGTGTGTCAAGTACACGTTTCAGTGTCCACAGTGTAGTGTTGTATTTAGTAATGCGACAAGCTTCACAAAGCATTTGAAATATCATACAGGAAAGACCCTTCAATGTGAGTTTTGTGGCGATAAATTTATGAACGAGAAAGGCCTGCAAAGGCATGTAAAGATGTACCACACGGACTTCAGCCAACAGTTTCCTTGTCACTACTGTCCTAAGATATTTGGGCGGAAAGTTCTTTTGGACAACCATATTCGGCGGCACTTCGATTATCGACCGTTCAAGTGCGAGCAGTGTGACAAGTCTTTCAAGACAAAGCAGTACCTAACGGGGCATATCAATGGCGTGCATAAAAATGACAAGCAGTTCGTCTGTGAACGCTGCGATGCGCGATTTAGCTGGCGAACTACCTGGAAACGGCATATGCAGAACCACGTTAAGAAACCATCGAGAAAGTCAGCTAACTGCTAAAGAGTTGATGCCGTGCACAGCGTTTTTGCGAGTGTTTTCCTGTAGCATTTTCATGAATTTCAATTTTCTCTTTCTTAAATAATCCGCGAAGAAGCATGGGAAGCTGTTTGTGTTACTCGTGAGATCTTATCGCACCCCGCGTACGCCACAAAACTTGCGCATCTAAATTTTTGAGTGATGTTTTTTTTTTAACCCCTACCATTTCCAGCTTAAATGTACGTAAATTGTACGTAAATATTTTCGTTACTTTCGAGGTGTTCCGCTGTGTTTTTCAGGAGTGTGTTTGTTCTGCTCAGTCCAATCCCTGTGCTGCCTGTGATCTTGAAGTGCTGACTATAGGACAATCATTCTTTTACTGCCTAACTAGCATCCATCCTCTGTTCCCTGCAGTCACGATTGTCATGGTTCGCAAGTCCACGGAAGATGGTCAGCCCGATATTGGCCAGTCGGAACTCGGGGATCCGAAATTAGAAGGCAGAGTTGATTTGTCAGATGTGAAGACGGGCTCTAGCGAAGCTGACGAGTCGGTGATAAGTAGTGGTACTTTCAAGAAATCACAAGGAAAGCCTGATAGGCAATACGCAAAGAGACTTCGTACGAGATTTCAAATTTCCGACACTCAGCCAGTGGTGAAAATTGAACCGCTGGATGAAGTTGCTGCTAAGTTTGCTTTAGGCGAGGAAGTGCGTAAAATTGCTATGAGGCGTCCCACGGCCAAATCAAAGGGCCATGCCGTGAAAAGCAAAGTATCGAAATGCGAAGAATGTCCACCCAAGCAAGATCATAGTCTCGCTGGTAGTTCTCTGGTTTTGGAGTCACAGCCCGAACTGGTTGTCGTGACTTCACTGGCTGACAGTTTCGGTGCGCCTGCACCTGATTGCCCTGCGGAATTAAGAAATTTGAAAATTCCTGCTAGGCCTACTCTTGCCGCAGAAGTGGCACCTGCGGAGTTGCCCAGTCTTAAGATACCCGTGCGAGACGAGCAGGTGGTTATAGAAGAAGACGTTGTAGCAAGTGACTTTGCGGAAGAAATCGATCAGAAGTTGCTTTGCGAGACCTGCGGGAAGGTTTTTACCAGTGACTGTAAGTTAAAACAGCATCTGCTCCTTCATACAGAAAATCGCCCGTTCATCTGTGAGATATGTCACCAGACTTTCAAGATTCGCGCCTACTTGCATACGCACATGAAGAGCAAGCACAGCACTACAAAGACGTTTAAATGCGAGCATTGTGAGGCTTGCTTTGGCTGGAAAGCTGCGCTCTACACCCACACAAAAACAAAGCACGGAGAGGGAGCCAAGTTTTCGTGTGACCTCTGCAAGAAGGATTTCTCTTGGAAGTCTACATATCAGACGCATTTGAAGCGGCACGAGCAGCTGGGTGAGTTGACTTACGCGAATGCGATGATGACCGGAACGCAGTCGAGCTCAGTCAATCATTCCTTTGTGGATCGTGTATTGGACGAAGCAGCAGCTGCTGCCGCACATGTGGGGGGTCTTCCTGAAGGAGCAGTAGTTCTCCCAGCAGGCGTTTTGCTGCCGGAGGGCACAATTTTGCCTGAGGGCGCAATTGTGCTCTCCGAGAACGCCGTTGAATTGTCTGCGGAAAATGTTGTCGCTCTTTCATCTGAAAGCGTTGTTGGTTTATCATCGGAGAACATAGTTGCTCTGCAGCAGCATGGTGTGCGTCTGGCAACTGAAGATGGCGTGACATTGATCCCAGCCAGCTATGATATTGAGATGACGGAAAGCAATATAGAACTCTCGGAATCCGTCGTTGAGCATGGCACGGAGTCTGTTCCGGAGGAAGATCTTGAAGATGGAACTGAAGATGGTGCTGATGAAGATGTAACAACTGATGATGCGCGTACCCTGATTATCGAGGAAAGTCCGTAGCCACTACAAGATAGGTTATATTTCCGAGATTAGTGAGAACGTGCGAAGCCGCCGACGTTGGTACAATCATCGGAACCGCTTATCACATATCTTATTCCTTGCCCTCGCTTATTTTCTGCGTATGTGGTGCTGTTTTTTCCCTTTCTGATTGTTCCTGGTGATTGCGCGACTACGCTGTCCCACTATGAGTATACTCGATGGTGGTGGAGGTCTGCATTTTCGGTGCGAAATATCCGATCGCTTTTTTTCCCCTTGTCCCCTCTCCGTTTTTGCTCTGTACGTCCTTTTACTGCAGTCTTGTGCGTGTGCATATCGTGCTAGCGTGTACGATGTATGGTGGGTTCTGTGTCATGGGATGAGATGGAGGTCTGGTGCGTCACCAAGTTTTTTTTTCCAAGCGGCCTTGTCTTGTGCTTGCTTTCCCGATCCTCAAAAATAGGCTTTTTGAACGGGCTTCTCTGGACGGACTGTTTTGCGTATATGTGGTTGTGCTCTGGAGTGCTGACAAAAGTTAAGCCTTATTGACGATACTCCCGAGTACTCTCAGTTTGTTGTTGTTGTTGCCCTGTTAGATAGCCAAGTTATTGTAACTTTGGTCGACGGAGCTGAGGGCGAAAAGTCCTGCAGAATAGCCGTTCATCAGTGCAAATTGTGTGGTGTAGGCTTCTGCTCAGCCTTTGCTTTGTACGAACACAGCAGACGATGCAAAAAGGCGCATACGGATTCTATTGTGGCGACGCATGGACCTTTCGCTTGCGCTGATTGCGATTTTCAGTTTGGTAGCATGGCTTCTTTGAAGCAGCATCTGCAATTCCACTTGGGATCGCATAAGGAAGTTTGTTCGGAGTGCGGTCGTGCGTACCTTAGCAAGAGCGGACTCCATAAGCATCAGCAAATCGAGCATGGGGACTGTGCCGTTCTGCGATGTGCCATATGCGAGAAGGAGTTCAAACGCAAGGACCGTCTGCGAGATCACATAGCAACGCGTCATTCTTTAGCCGAGCCGCACGAGTGCCCTTTTTGTGACTCAAGATACAAACTGCGTGATTACTTGCGCAAGCATGTGAAGGAAGTTCATCCGGACCAGTCATTAAAGGCCCTCTCTAAAATGCCTGTCAAACTTGAAACGTCCCACCTCGGCGCAGACGGTGTTGTCTCGTCAAGACATGAAAGCTGTTAAACATGCTACAGCCTTCTATTCTGATAAGAGCGATGCAAACCACGAAGGAATAACGTTCCTTATCAAAGAAAAGCTCCACTTCCACGTAAGATATTATGCCAATGTTACTTAGGCAGACAGTTTTGTTTTTAAACCCCGCTTGATACCAGCACAACGATATAGGACTCGCTTTGTACTTGTGTTTGAAGCATGCTGCCTTAAAGATTTCGGATTCCCAATGTTGTGCACGGCTTTCAGAAATTTGACCGCGCCTTTCATGATGATTAGCGATGATTTGTACATGACGCATTGTGACAGCTGAATTCACTCCCTTTCTCCTGTACCTCCTGATCCTTCATGCAGTAGAACAATTTTTGCGTCCTTTTAGGAAGCGGTAGGATCTTTTGTTAGTAATCTTTGGTTACGTCCCATTTACGTAAAGTTTCCGTTCGAGGTCCCGATGGTACGGTCGCGCGATCACTAGCAGCACTGGAGTAATAGAACTACTGGTATTTTTTCGTCTATCAAACGTTTCGTGTTTGTTTGTGGATCGGTGTGAAGAATTACACTTATATGTTGTGTCTTGGATTTTTGCGCTCGTTGTCTTCGTCATGTGGATCTTGGTATTTGGAGCCGCGAGGAACCGCTTACCTTTTTGTTATGATGAGTTACTCGAAGGAAATCTTTTTAATGTTGAAACCCGCAGGTCTGGGAATGTCCATCGTCAGTCTACGTTCTATTTGGCGCGTATGTTGAAACGGGTAGATTTCGTGGAGTTGTTATTGACAACGCAAAAGATGGTCGACCCCTCCTCTTCTTCCGCCATGATCTTAGCTTTTTGATTCGTGTTCGTTAATTCTTTCTTGTGAGCCGTGGTTGTCTTTTACGATGCTAGAGAAATCTCTCGCAGTGACCCCGAGGTTGCTTGTATAGCTCGTAGGGTTGTCAAGTACTAGCCGATAGACTCGGTTGGCTTCGTGTGACAAGTACTTTATTGATATGCGTAGACGGATTGCGCACTTAGTAGTGTATACCTCTATTTCCTGCCCAACTAACTCTTTGAAGCGCTTGTAACATATGTATATAAACGAAGCTAGTTCTGCATGCAGCGTTTATGAAACGCCGTGTTTGTAAAGTATTCGATTATATTGTAAATACGACTGCAATTCGAGTATTCTCTTTGCTTCCCGAAACCCCATTGGATTTGAGCAATGCTGACCCATGGTCGGAGGGCATTATGACGCTGCGTCTGTTTTCATTTCCCTTGGTACCGTCTGTGTCGCTGAGTTCTGCACAATTAGGTATCATATCTATGTGCATGTGATTGCGTAGTCCTGAAAAAAAAGTCCTTTCGGCGCAGGCTTTATAATGCTTTTCTACCCTTATTTCCGTTCTTTTAACGAGTACGTTATCTGAATGCAATTAAAAAGGATTGAATCATGACCGAATTCCTGTATAACTGAAACTTCTGCTAAGCTAAAGCAAGCTGGACACGAACGTAAATATCTCAAACTCGACGTTAAGAAGTTAGTCGGAGTTAATAAGCAAGCCTGTGGGTAACGATAATAACAAGTGATGGGAAGAGGCCGATCATTTTGTGCGCGGAAGGTTATAGTTTTCCCTCGTGTTTTATTAGCACCGTATCATAAAAGCGCCTCCGGAATCATGGGTAGTCGCATGGGTTGAACTGATACATGAGCGAAACCGGCCGATTTTTCCTGCCCGAGAATGTGCGTGTTAGAACCGAAGACAACTCCACTCGCATGATATTTCGAAATCGTTCTAAGTCGTCCAGCTATGGAGCAGCCTCGACATTCCCGAGTTTAGAGCTTTATGATGCGGAGATCGTTCGCGTAAGGTCGCTTGTTAATGCTCATAGCTGTAACTGGTACAAAGTAATTTTGATGCAAATCATGAATTTAGATGAGGGGCTTAATATACGACGTTCTTCCGGTGAAGTTCTTGTCTTTTTCCTGTAGTTTGAGCATACCGCTGACGATTATTTATATGTATATATTTATATATATATTTATATATCTCAATGTTCGTTCATCTGTGGCCAAGCGAGATCTGGGACGTTGTGAGGCTAAGCAAATGCTGGCTTCTGAAGATCAAACAAGAAGAAATTCAGAAGCATCGTAGTCCACGGTTACCTAATTTCTCTATAGTGACCCTAAGAGTTCCTATAGTGGGCCATAAACAAATAAAAAATTTCGATTTTGCGGCCGATAATTTTCGCGACACACACTCAAAACGCGCCTAATTGCTTGAGGAACTGCATCAGACTTTCGGATACGGGTGGCGCAGACTCACTTCGCGTCGTCCAACAGCACTTGATTCGATCAATCTAACCTGCAGCGTTCAGTAAGGCATTCTGAACGTACTCGACCAGCGCGTTGAGCTGAGCTTTTGCTGTGAACGTAAAGTATCGCACGATGAGTCGACAGGCAGTTCCCCGAGCACCCGTGACTATGCCCATGAAAGCGTCAGTCACACCCTTCTTTTCGATGACGTGCTCTAAGAAAAACAAACTCAAGTTCACTGTATGCCTTGCCAGCGCATGGTAAGTGCAAGCTATCCGTTTTTATATATCAGTAAATTACTGTTATCGTTTTTTTTGAAGTTGGAAATAGTTCAGGAAATTAAAGAGCTACATGCATGATAGTTCCTGATAAGTGCAAGCTATCCGCGTTGGTATATCAGTAAATTGCTAGTGTCTATTTATGAAGTTGGAATAGTTCAGGAAATTGAAGAGCTACGTGCATGTAAGTCATGATAAGTGCAAGCTACCCGTTTCTGTATGTCAGTAAATTACTGTTATTTATTTTTGAAGTTGAAAATAGTTCTGGAAATTAAATCGCTACATGAAGAATGATTACATGATCAGTGCAAGATATCCGTTTTTGTATATCAGCAAATTACTAGTGTCTATTTTTGAACTTGGAACAGCTCAGAAAATTAAAGAACTACATGCATGATAATTGAATAAGTTCAAGCTATCCGTTTCTGTATATCAGTAAATTATTATTATCCATTTTTGAAATTGGAACAGTTCAGGAAATTAAAGAACTACGCGCCAGCGAGCATAGTAGGAACTGCCGAGCTGCTTATGCTCAGGATCCTGCAGCTGCTTATGCTCAGGACCCTGCAGCTGCTTATGCTCAGGACCCTGCAGCTGCTTATGCTCAGGACCCTGC
>QQSS02056656.1:0-52927 GCA_003687565.2 Craspedacusta sowerbii
ACTGACTTCAAATAATGATCGTTGCGCAGCCTGTTTTTAAACTGAATTCAACAAGAATGACGTGTGCACATCTTGCAACAATGTGTGTGCGTCCTGCCTTGATGCATCGACCTGCAAGACCTGCATCGATGGGTATGGATTCACCACAGGACAAACAGCCAACAATAACCTATGCACGAAATGCCAACCCAACTAATTCGGACAGAAAAACGCCTGCACTGCTTGCTATCCTACTTGCAGCACCTGCATTAATGATAGCACATGCACCACGTGCGCTCCAAATAAAGGCTTCCCTTTGAAAGGTTTTCCAGATTTAAACCCGTGTGGAACGTGCGCTAGCAACTAATTCTTAGACACTGATACTTATTGCAAGGAATGTCATCCCTCGTGTGCGACATGCACAAAGATAACCGCCTGCACGACCTGTCTCTTAAACTACGGATTTCTTACTGGAGGATCCGAGAAGGACGTGTGCAGGATTTGTCTACAAAATTAATTTTAAGGCTCTGACAAATTCTGCCAGAAATGTGACAGTACTTGCAGCACTTGCATAAATAAAGTCAGCTGCACTTCTTGTGCCAGTTTGCACGGGTTTAACAACAATGGCAATCCCAACGCAGTCCTTTGCCATAAATGTATCGACGGAGAATACTCAGGGGCCAACCTTTGCAAGCCTTGTGATTAATCTTGTGCGACCTGTTCGATAAGATTTTCATGCTTGACATGTAAGGCAGGAATCGGCTTCCCCGACGCAACGACAAAAGCGAAAGTTTATTGCGGGGCCTGTCTGGCCAAACAGATCATCATTGATCATGTTTGCGTCTATTGCAATATTCGCTTCTATTATATAAACAACAGCTGCCAAAAGTGCCACTGGTCATGCCTAACCTGCTCCGGAGACAGGAAAGACTAATGTCTCACCTGTCCTGCCAGAGGCTTCTACCACATTCTCAACTTCTGCATTGATCGCTGTCCTGTAACTTAGTACATCAACTTCAAAATCGGTTGCGACAAATGCGACTCAAACTGCGACATCTGTCCTGGAAGAGGGTCGTGCGATTATTGTTCAGTGAACTACTTCGATCACAAGAACGTGTGCATTCTGAACTGTCCTGCCAACACTTACAAGAACCCTGTGAATCGGAAATGCACATAATGCTCTACAGACTGCCCTTCGGAGAAGGTTTAGTTCTTATTCAAAGAAGCCGCTCAAGAAGGAGACAAAGTAGTTTTGAGAGGGAAAATAATAGGCACATTGCCTGCAGGCATCAAAAGAGCCGTCACCAAACACACTTTTGGAGTCAAATTTACTTATGCAAACGGCAGTGTTGTCGACATGCCGGTCGATGATGCTCGCGTCGACTTAGATGACACTATTGCAATCACCACCGACTTCATGTCTCGGTTACTTCAGAGAATGGGAAAAGTTCAAATGTCGGTCTACGTCAAGGACGAGTCCATCTTCCCAGTATCCGCCAAGGTCAATTAATACAAGCTCAAGTCATTTGAGCTGATCAATCCTCAAAGCATAAACAACTTCAAGAAAGCCAACTAGTGGGCGAAGTTACTGGGACTAGTGCTGGGGTCGGTCATGATGGCGATCTGCCTACTGGTCTTCTTAATTGGGCACAAGTCCTTAAGGGCAGTCAATATCCTATTTCTGGCCAGCATCTTCCAATTCATGCAGGATGAGACTTAAATTACTATCAGCAATTTCTTCTCTTCGATGATGGCTCCTTTGGGCTACCGATATCTTGACCTACTCGACTTCGGGTCAACTGTCACTTTCAAATTCCTCGATACTCTTGGAGTCAACGTTATGAACCCGAGAGGAGTGCTCGCCGTACTTCTGATGTTCATTAGTTTCACCACAGTAATTCTGCTGATGGCTGCCGGGTGCCTCTGCTTCCGGAGATCAAAGATGCTGTTAGCATCGCAACTATCAAAATCGTTAACACAGCAGTACGACACCAATTCTTTCATCAGATAAATAAAAAGCTACAATTCGGCTACAATTTTATCGTTCGTTCTGAGATTTTTAAACTTCCTGTACCTCTCGTGTAGGCAAGTGGTGATCTACTTCAGTTTAACCACAATCTATAACGCTAACAAGTTCAGTGCAGTCGAACTTTCGATGGCCTCTCTCTCTATCACGGTTGCCTTCACGGCTGTTATCTTGGGCAGCTTCCTCGCCGAAAAGCAGACCAAACTCCAGATCATCCTCAATTTCGTTGAGCTGGTTCATGAAATCACAGTCGCACTTATTTTCATCTTGGTAAATAGCAAGTACCTCTTTCTGACAGTTCTGGGGACATTGTTTTTAAGTGATTTACTGGAGCTAATCATCAGGTGGAAAGATCCCATGATGCGCCTTATCTATTTTATCTCAAGTGTTTTCGACCACGTGTTTATCGCCAGTCTGATAATTTTCAGTTAGATTAGTAAGCTGGTTTACCCGATGCTTGGCGCGATGTTCATCAGCAAGATTGTGATGTGGGTTTACTAAGAAAGCAAATTCCAAGAATAATTTGTAATCGAAGACGAGACGGAGACAGACAGAGAACTCAACTATTTCACGGAACAGAGAAATCAAGAGACTTAAAAGTCTTCCAGGAATTCAAACACTGGCAAGCAGGAACAGGAGAAGTAGAGCAACGAGAAGTCAGATAATTGAATCCATCATTTTAATTTTTATCAATCTGGTAACCGATACTTAATCGGCCTAGATCCACCCACCGCAACAGGCTTGCTTGCTTTCGACTACTAGGCGATGCTCATAGGTGTGGGCACTGTACGCTCGGGAGTAGGCATGGCCTTTTCAGTCTTGTAAGGAGACTTCGAAGTCAAGGGGTATTTCTAGTTGAGGGAATTGATAACAGATGTTTTGATGGTTCCGAGCTGGAGGTCAGTAGCTGTAAAATTAGAGGAGAGAGTTTTTTGGAGATCGTCCATGGGAACTCTGGTCCTGGTATAACCCTTCGATCCCTTATTTTAGTTAATCTATCGGTTTAAGTACTGAATAACTTGTAAAATATCTACCTGAGGTCTTCTACTGGAGTTCCTGCTGACTGTTCTTCAGTGAAACTTCCAGTTCCTTCTTCTGGCACTCCAGACTCTCTATTCTTTTGCCCTTTTCCTCTAATTACTTGTGGAGTTATTTAAACTAGCGTTGATTGTCCTCCAAAGAGCGCTACAATTTAGCGACGTGCTTCTCCTGCTACTTCATAAGCGACTCACGGTTTTGTAGTTTTTCCTTCTTTTTGTTGTATTTCTATTTCAGATCTTAAAGCATACCAGTGGCTCTAATAAGCTAGCTCGAGGCCTTCTCGAGCCTGGATTCGAGTTTTTAATTATTGCGCTTAAGCTCCTTGTTCTGCTACTATACAGAGAAGGTGTGTTGGTGAGTGCTCTGCCTCAAGGTCTAGAGCAGCTTCTACTTGTCTTGCAGAATCTATTGGCACGAGCTCAGTTTGTAATTCAATTAGGAGATAGATTTTTCTTGGGAGTACCTGAGATTTTAATTGTTTTTTAACTCCTTGCGAAGCTCTATGACACTCTCTCGGTCGCTCTTGAGCTCCTGCTATAGCGAAGTGTTCTTGGAGGTGAGCTAGCGTTCATGTGACTCCAGATAGTACATCTTTTCCTTAATCTCCTCATGCCTGCGCGAGAGCTAGAGGTAGGAGGTCTACAACTCCTTCTTCTCGACGAGGAATTTTGTCTCAAGACTCCGTTTGAGATGCTCGCACTATTTCAAAAGATTTTATTCCTTAACCTTTGATATCTAGCTGAACTAGTAGAGCTTTCGCTGTTCTTGTGCCGCTAGGTTCTCGATTGACTTTTCCTTGTCTTCGTTGGCCTTGATCAACTTGTTTTTCAGGGTCTCTACCTCCAGCAGTCTAGTCTCCAAAGCATTCTACAGCCGTGAATTTTTGAGCTGAAGTTATTGTATGAATTCGTTTTACCGCTGGATTTTTTCAGACAAAAAACTTTTGAGTTGTTCATCAGTGCACGCTTTGAATTTGAGATGGAGGTGGACTGTCTCCTTGTATTTATTAATTTCGAGTACGGAGAGTGTGGCCTAACCTGACCTCCTGATGTCGAACTAGGTGGAGAACTTGGTGTGAGGAGTGTCATCTTCAGAGTTCATGGAGAGGTAGTCGATGATCATTTCGAAGAAGGCGGCCTGGTCGCCGTGGATCTTCTGCTAAACTTTGAACGCTTGGAAATCACATTATCTTAAAAAAAAGGTATAGAGAAAGAGCGGGTTGAGATCGTCAGTAAGGTTTATTGTAATTCCGCTGGTCAGCTTGTCCGAGTTCTGAGTTATCGTCACTCGCAGCAGCAGGAACTGGTCGTCCCGCTCACAAGATTTCACTTTCACTGGCAGCACGTTGTCGAAGATCTCGCGGGAGTCCGAGGGCCCCTTGCGAGGCGGGAGGGAGTCTTTGTGGAGGAGCTGTGATCGTTCGAGCTTCTAGGATTTTTCGTATTTGGATTTCTGCCCCTGCCGGAAATCCTCTCTGTTTGAATGATTTTAAACCCGCTTATACCCCCGTAATTCCATAAATAATTTAAATTCTGGGTGCTGTCCTAACAGCCTGCCTTAATTTCCTTGTTTTATAACAATTACAATGTATCAAGCACCCAGGACCGAGGTCTATGTCACCGAAACTACCTACCAAAATCCCTATAATCGGCCCATGCACATGCAAATGCAGCCTATGATGGCCAACCCAGCTTATCCCTACGGACAGCCTATCGTCAGAGATCCGTATGCGAACCCAGGAGTCGTGGTAGTCGAGAACCGGCCGGTGCAGGAGGTGGTGTACGTGGACAACTACAACAGGGGGGCCAACGACGCCATGGCCATGTGCTGCCTTTTGGAGCTGTTGTGCTGTTGTCTATTGTGAACCTGTAAATATAATCATTTTGAAAAATCGCTATAGGCTCTTACTTCTTCCATGGCGCGATTCGGCCCCGCCGCCCTTGTCTCCCCCTCCCTGCCGAACGACTCATAGTGCTCCCATAGCAGCTCTCCCAGCACGCATCCCCATAATTCGCTTGTCAATATGCACTTGAAGCTATCAGCTATAGTCCAAAGCGAAAAGCCAAAAAGCGTAATGGTGTTGAAATAGGAGGTGACCTAGTTCTAGTTGAAGATGGTGATGCAGGTCCAGACAGTGAGAGATAGGAGCAGTAGGAAGAGGAATGAAGCCCAGCCGATAAGGACGACACCACCCCTGATGACATTGGTATCCTTCCTAAAGAGCTAGTTGAGCCGATGGTATTTGTAGCTGCCAAATGAGAATTCCAAAGACCAAATGTATACGAAGAAAAGGCTTTATTAATTGGTTCCTTACAGAACGTTGCTCAGACATTATTGGACAGGACGATCGATTATTTTGTTCTTGTAGACTTGGCCGGAATTGAGGACGTCGATTAGCTTGTAGACGAAATCCAACGGTGAGAACAAGAGATTAAAGAAGGCAGCCTTGATGAACGAGCCCAGGTGATAGAAGGAGGCCAAGACGGTAGAGCAGAGGCTAGTCTTGCCCTGGTCGAAATAGTAATTTGCGATCAAGGCCTCATAGATGAATTTCTGGTAGTAGTAGTAAAAGTTGTTGACCAGAAAGAAACTTAGGCACCCCAGCACCATGTAGAGTGCAGAGAGGCTGTCTAGTTCTTGCTTGTCATTAGCCACCTTCAGAGGGTCGTTGCTCTCCTTCCCTATCGATATCAAGTGCAGCAAGAAAAGACCCCATCCGAAACTGATCGCCACTCCCAGCAGTGTCAAGATCAGAACTAAAAAGTAAAATTTCAGTCCTTGGCCGTTCTCAACAATGAATTTAAAGAAATGATGAAAGATACCCAGCTTTACTGTATTGGAGTAAGTAAATACAGCGAGGAACACACCCAAGAATACGAGTATGCATGAAATGATTATGGAGCTCATGTAGTGGCTGTTGTAGTTAGACATCCAGCCGTACACGTCCTCATTACTGGTGAGGTCGTTGAGCTTACCAAAGCTATTGAATTACTTCTACTTTACGAGCACGTAGATTAGGCAGGTCAGCCCCAAGCCAATGCTCAGGAGTATGGCCCCATAGAGTAGGAATTTGATGAAATATTAATTATTGCGAAAGCAAAGGAGAACCACCACTGTTAGCACTCCAATAGCAACGCAAGTTAACAGCAAACTTTTTAGAGCATTTAAATCCATGTTTAATGACTGCAGGTAACCCGGATGTAGTCCCGTCTTAATCCTCCAGAAGTAGACTGGAATCAGCGGGAGACAGACCCACTGCTTGTACAAGGCGGAAGGATACGAGAGGATCTGCTTGGAGATATCTTAGAAGCTGTGCTAGACCTTGCAGGAATTGATCTGGGAGTTGACTTTGCAGGGGAGTGGCTGGCCTTCCTGGGTGGGACACTATTTAACGCACACCGACCTGTAAATGTACTATTAATAAGGGGTTGGAAAGAATAAATAGGGGTAGTCTTTCACTTCCTAGTGTACCTAATGAGATATATACTCCGCAAGCCCTGTTGTCGGGGTCCAACGGCTGCCCGATCCTCCCTGGCGAGGCGTTTGTGATCGCCAAGTAAACTGCAAACCCCAGGATGCCCAGCACAGCTGCAAACCCCAGACAACAGATAGGGTTGGTGACGGTGCGGTCCTTGGCGGGCGTCTGGTGCTGCTCCAAGACTATGATTTCGTCGTCCATGAAAATATATTACAAATCCTTAAAATTATATTGCCTGCTCTCGCATTATGCTCTACTGAAAATTATTGATATGTTCAATCGCAAGTTGATCTGCGTACTCGGCCGTCTCTTCTCCTTACCCCCGCACGTCAAGCTTGGCATGCCCTCCTTGTCCCCCACAATGAACTCCGGCAAGGTCTTAAAGTGGAACAAAAAGGTAGGCGATCCAATTAGCCAAGGCGACATCATCTGCGAAGTCGAAACAGATAAAGCCACAGTGCCCTTTGAAGTGCAGTAAAAAGGGTTTGTAGCTAAACTGGTGACTGACAAAAACGAGTTTAGCATCGGAGATGTGATAGCAATCATAGCAAAGTCCAAAGATGACATATCCAAGTTTGAAAACTTCAAGGAAACCCCTTCTGCTGCCTCAGTCACTCCTCCTAAGGCTGTCGAGCAGAATTCTTCTACACAAAAAAATAAGTAGCCAGCTCATGTCCAAAGTTCAGGCAAGTCCGATAGAATATTCGCAAGTCCTCTCGCCAAAAATACAGCCAGCAAATAGGGTGTCGACTTAAGCTAGATTAAAGGGTCAGGGCCTTCTGGCAGAATCATTCAATCGGATGTGCTGTAACACAAAAAGGTAAAATCATAGCACTCTGTCCACCCAGAAAAACCGACACACTCAGTAACGAGCAAATAAGGAGGTAACCCATTCATAGAATTACCTTTGAGCTCAATGCGCAAAACTATAGCTGCTAGACTTACCGAATCGAAATCTAATATCCCTCATTTTTACTTAACCACTGAAATCATGATATCCAAGCTCCTTAGACTCAGGGAGGAACTAAATTCAGATGAGAAGACTTGGGGCGTCAAAGTCAGCATCAACGACATGATCATGCTGGCTGTTTCAAGGGCAGTCCGCGATGTCGAAGGCATTAACTATCAATGGGCTAATACTCATATCAAAAAGTACCAGCATGTCGACTTGAGCATGGCTGTGGCTACACCAAATGGCCTCATAACTCCAATAATTTTCAAGGCTTAAACGCTAGGGCTTAAGTAAATATCTTCAAAGTCGAAGGAGCTGGCGAAGAAGGCCAGGGAGGGAAAGCTGCAGCCGAATGAATTCATCGGTGGAACGATTTCTATTAGCAATGTGGGAATGTACGGCGTCGATCAAGTTCTGCCTATTATAAATCCCCCTCAGTCCATGATTGTAGGAGTCGGCAGTATTAAGAAAGTAGTGATTTCTGAGAAAGGGACTTTCACCGAGGCAGATAAATGTGTGCTGAGCATAGCGGTGGATCATCGGGTGATCGACGGTGCACTTGCGGCGAGCTGGCTGACTCACGTGAAGAGGCTGCTGTAACAGCCCAGCTTCTTGCTGCTATGATTGAGCGAGACTAAATAATTTTATTAATAAATGTCGCTTTTCGCAAGTCTGAAGCAGGTTAAAGACTTGAAGGACTTCTAGTTCATTTGCTAGCAGGAATTCATAATAGCCAAGCAGGGCGACCGAAGGTTCTTCCTGCAGATTAGAGACTGCAGCACCAAGCTGGCCCTCTCTTCCACTCACCCCAACCTCATGGTGGCCAAACGTTATTCTCTTATAAGACGCTTACTAATTTGAGTTTAATGGCGATCTTTGCCTTTGCGTTCTAGTCGATTACGAGCCCTATTCACTGGCCAAGTAGATCTAGGCAAGGAAAGGATCCTTAGCATTCTTCAACTAGCAGGAGATATCAACCCTTCTCCGCGTTGCCGAGAATGTCCTGGCCAGCCTTCATGACATTCATGGGGCCATATGCGCTAGGAATATGTTCATGACTTAGAAGGGTGAACTTAAGCTCCTAGATCCGCAGGTCGGGATGGTAGCGGCTAGCTAACCTGAGTAGGGACTCTATCTTGCTCCAGAGATAATGGAGACGATAAAGGGCAACAGCCATCAACAGCTAGCCAAGAGTGACATTTTCAGTTTGGGGATGGTGATTCTATAGTGCTGTACTCTTAAAAGCAGTCTAGACTGTTACGACTATGAGGAGATGACACTTCGCACGGATTACATTAAAGCCAGACTATAAGAAGTGCGGAAGAGGTACAGCGATAAGGTGTTTTCTAGGTTAAAGGACATGCTCGAGGTAGATATCAGCAGGAGGAAGAGCGGAAGTATTCACTCAGTCCTCCGTTAGAACATAAAGGCTTTGAAACTTGATTTCTAATTCGATTAGGATTCATCCTTCAAGACTAACCAATTCAGTAACTGCAGCGTAACTCCAAGAAGCGAGTTTTCCTGCAAGACGGTCGTTAACTAGATCAACTCCAAAGTTAATAATATCCAGGCTATCATCGAGAACGTCAACTGTATGATCCTGGAGTCTGCGGTGCAGCCCGTCCGCGTCCCCGATGCTACCAACTTAAAGCAATCTGAACTTACAAAAAGAGCACAGACGGCGCAAATATAACAGCCAGGACTCCGACTATTTCCGATAGCCATGGAGCACTCCCCCCTCTTCAAAAAAAGATTTTGATTTTATAAGCATCATTATTCTATCAGTGAGTAGAGTTTCAGTCGGGAAGGCGAGTCCATCCTGATGCTGAGGATCAGCTGTGGGTTCAAACTGCAAAACTATCTCCAGAGTGCAGTGTTAGCAATGACACACTCCAACAAGTAGTTGATGAAATGTTTATTGCTCTACAACTGCTCGATGAGATAGTTGAAGAGACCAAATTTTATTTCCTTCTCGCTCTCAAAGGATTAGTAGAATGAAAGCAGCTGCATTACCTTTGGGTACGAGTAGCTGTATAGGCCCAGGGCAATAATTTTCAGCAGTTCTTTCCTTTCGGCTTGGTCAAGCAAGATGTGTTGCGAAAGATCGGCCATCATGCGTGTGAAGCTCTTGAGCACGAAAATGCCAACATTGTCCTAAAGGCTGTCGAGGATGCTTTGCTTGAGCTCCTCTTACTTGAGGAAGAGGATTTCGATGAGATACTTCTTGTTGAGTGGACTTGATGGCTTCTATTTCTTCTCCAGCAACATGCGCACTCTTTTCATGAGGGTTTGGAATTTGATTTTTTAAAGATCCTATTTCCTTGCATTTTATAAATTGAGGCTTATCAGAGCTACAACAGTCAACAGATATTCGTAAAAGCTGCTACCTTCGCAGCTGCTGATCAGGTTGACTAGTTCCCCCAGGAGACAGGGCCTGAGGATCTTGACGGCCAAGGAGAGAAAGATGGCATGTCTGCGGATAGCGATGAAATCAGGCCTGCGACCTTTTAGGCTGTTGAGGACGAAGATGCGAATAAGTTCCTTGCAGAGACTGAGCTTGGAGTTCCTTTAGAGGCTGGAAAAAAGATTAAGAAATTACTGACTAGCCAGTGAGTTCCTGCCCTACCTCAGCGTGTTCTCAATTACTTTCAGTGTGTCCATTAACACCAGTGCCTCCACTCCGCCCTAGCTATTCAGATACATGTCTTCTACCAAAATCAGACTCGAAAGCATGTTCCGCATACCGTCGTTAAGCAGACTTGTATGGGATTCTATGATGAGTTATTTCACAAGGGTGGACATGAGCTAAGGGACAGCGGACAAGCAGTTGGCGAGCATTTTAATGTCAGAGTGATAATGCTTCACGAAATTTTTATGGAAATTCGAAAGGTTATTCGAGAAATCTTGGCGATTTTATAGTTTTTTTTTTAAATCGACGCACTCCGCCATAAGTTTCCGCGAGAGAAAGACCTCCTAGCCCAGCATATCAGTGTTGAAGCGGAAGAATATTTCACAGGACAGCTTAGCCCTCCGTTGAATATGGGAGTTGGGGTAGACTCGCAGGAGAGTGATCAGAGGAGGCAGCTAATGCCTAATGAAAGGCCGATCTGCACAGTACAAGTAGTAGAGAGTCCTGAAGATTACCTAGACCTGCTAGAAATACATAACGGAGCGATAGTCATACTCCGTGTTGAGGTAGGAGGAGATGGGGAGGCTGACGATTTGTCCGATATCTTAGTCGTTTATCAGGTAATTATTCACCTGCGTTGTGAATGACTCTATAAAATCACTCCCGAAATTAATGCAGTTGACCAGCGTGCTCAAGGACTTACAGTCGGAGTGTAGCACTTCGACTGACTCGACGTGTCGATCCATCTCGATACAGGTGCACCCGTTCCCAAAGTCCTGCAGGGCTTAAAATTAATTCAGCACGAGAACAAAGGGCTCTTATTTCCCTCTTGTCCTAATTAGAGCTCTGCCCATTATCTAGCTCAGGTTGCGCGAGTGATACATTTCGACATTCCTTCCCTGGACTGAGACCGAGGGCTGTTGGACAGTCAGCCTAGCCGCCAGGGGAGCGAACTCCACACTGCCCTTTTAGGCCTTCAGGCTGGAGGCGTACAGGAGTGCTTTTACAATTTACAGCTAGCCCACTGTTGAGCCTTTCCTGCAGTTGGACTATTACGAACCCTAAAGGAAAAAGACTGCCTAGAATCCATTTAGTAGCCCAAGAATGCCTCGAATCAACTTGGGCTCATCCCTTAGGAAGAACAGCCCTGCCAGCAGCTTGAACGGGTTCACCCAAACCTTGGCAGTCGACTAACAAAAATAGATAGTCAAGAATGAGTATTTTTTTTCCCTCTCGTGATATAAAGTGAGGTTCAACTAGGGGACAGTATAGCTGCTTCTAAAAAGGATATCGCATATGTAAACAGGCTTGGTAATCTACTAAATCTTTGAGACCAGCTCGATCCGATGGACGCAGGCGATTGTCATATTCAGGTTAACACTTAGCATGTAGACCTGATTGTAATTAACAGCGAGCAGCAGCAGCCTGTGTGAGCAGTGGAAGGTGAGTGCAGAGATAGATCTATTGACCTAGCAGGGCGGTCGCCAGAAGAAATGGAGATGAGCGTGCTCCTCTTCAACGGCGAAATGATGTAAGTTCGATCGCTCATCGACTACAACCAAATAGTTCCGATCTAATAAACTAATCGGCAACATATTCACGATGTATTCGTTTGCCTAAAAGCTTTGAAGGACCTAGTGGCTTCGGCTTGTTATTTTGAACAGTCTTACACATCCGCCGCTAAGCACGAAGAACTGGCCTGGCTACATAGGGTGCCATTTTAGCTAGGACACGCGCTCGTTCAGCTTGAATTTCAGGTGCAGACCCGAGTTGACTTCGACGGTGAAAATGTGTAGGGCTGTGGCGAGGACGACAGCCAGGTGGTCGACAGCGACAGGACTAAAGCTCAAAGCCAAGATCTCCTTAGAGAACTTTTACTTGGGCCTATTGAACCTCTAGAAGTCAGTGGCAGCGATGTGGAATTTTAAGAAGTTTTAGAGGTCGCAGATAAAGAGCTGATGCCCTTCTGACATGGCCAAGAGGTTGGCCTGGTTCGTGGCTAAGCAGCAGTCTCTTCTGTAGATTTACTCGAATTAATGGAAAGCCTCGTTCCGTTTTGAATTGCTGTCTGGCTTGCTCTTTCCTCTCTAGAAAGTTACACTCCTCTACTTTGACAGATACTAAGCCATATTCCTTTAAAGGTCGGTTTGTTAAAAGGAGCAGACCTGGTCCAGGTTGCTTTTCATAAAATCTAAGAGCACCGGAATCGGCTGCAACTATTTTAGCGAACTGAAATTCAATTACTGGCTCAGCGATGCCATCGATAGTTTTGAAGCTCTGCCCTCTCGGTGCCTAATGCCAAGACTGAATCCTTTCGAATTTTCGCAGATGCCGGTTTAAACGGCCTTGTCATAGAGTTTATGCTAATGGTAGCCGACACATGCTTCGCAGAATTATTTGTTGCACTAGAAGCAGAGGAAGGATACTGACCGCTGGCAGGTTTTGGCCGTTTCCTTTTAAAGCACTTTCGAAATCCTTTTGAAGCGACTCTGTCTGTGAGTTTCCTTGTACTTATTATCGGAGAAAATTATTTCCAGCTGGAGGATGAGTTTGGCCATCATGCTGCCTCCGAAGAAACTCATATTCGAAGAGTTTAGTTATGCGAGAAAGGTCTCGTAGTTACTCTGGAGTGCGTTTAGATTTTAGACTTTCCTGTCAATGAAGAACAAGTTGACAAAGGGGAGATTGCTCAAAAAAGTCTGGTTTTGGTTTTTGCCGATCACCTCCAGAATGACAATCACCATCCGCTAGTAGATCGACCCTCGCTTCTTTTTCGGAATTATGTCTAACATCTTGGAGTAAAGCAGCACGCAAGTCCGGTCTTCAGTCATCATCTGCAGAAAAACTAAGTCCCTCAAATTTTACAAGAGGACGCAATTGAGAGCCTAGTCCAGGGTCAAAGTGCACACCCGCCATACCAAGTCCAAACAAAGTCCAGCAAGGACAGGGGACTGCCTAGCTTTCCTCAGCATTGATATGAACTTTTCCTTGTGGATTCCCACAATAAATTATTTAATAACCTAAGCTCTTTTTGAATTAATAAGCCTTATGTGTGAATTTAAGAATGATTAGATTTGATCGACTGGCTGCCAACTAGTCTGACTCAGGAACCTGGAGAAACTCAGGTTGAACTTGTGGGGATGATTAACTGAAGAGTGGGAGTGCAGTATAGCCCAAGGGAAGTTGAGTCTCACTCCTATCAGCAGCACAGTTTATGCGAGGAAATAAGTTCCCTTGTCGATGAGGTGGTTGAAATGTACAAACCTATAGTGAGGTTCAGTCTGGACTATAAACTAATAAGTGTAGTTCCTGACTTCAGTTAGCAAGCTAAGGTCGACCGAAGTATATTAGAGCGAGATGAAAACCTTTTAGAGACGAGTATTGAGGTCAGCAATCTAACCTTCACTCATGACCTCATTCTGGCAGGTCAATTAGTAAATTGTAAGGCTGGCATAGATTCTCAATTCTAATGGCGCTTGGCTCTATATCACCTCTATCGCAGAATTGTACTCTAGATCCTCCAGCTTATGGTGGAATAGGTGCAGGTCCTCTTGTAAGGAAACTCTGGCAGCCTCATAGTATAATTGCATCTCCTTGCCCCAGCGGTCGAACCTCTCGTCCGCGAAGACGGGCCTCGCCTCGACTAGACTGCGGACGATCGATTTGAAGAGCTAGGGCTATTCGCGGCAGTTAAGGGGCAAGATCTGAGCTTTGGCGAGGGAGACTTCTACTGTGAATTGCTAGTAGTTTTATAGATTGAGACTGGCCTTCCCGAAGAATGATCTCGCCTTGAAACTCAAGCTGAGGATCCTTTCCTTTGACTCGCAACGGCTTATCTCCTATCCTATTCCTTACAAGCATTACGCGCCCCGTCGTTCTTTCGTTAGCATTAGGAGGTTCATGCACAACTCTCCTAATTCGCAGTTTTGCTCCTAAATCTTCTATTCGATGTGCTGAAGTTGACGGATGTGTGGCTTGGAGGTCTGGACAAGGACAAGTAGGATGAAGGCAAAGGGCAAGGAAGGCCTTACGTCATTGAGATTGTGGAGAATGAAGTTGACTACGCTGGGAGAGGCCACTCGGATGAACTTAGGGAAGTAGTTTATATCCTATTGAGAGAACTAATTATTATTGATATAAGTGACTAATTAGTTCCAGACGGTTGTCCGGTCCAGGTCTGACTCAAGCAGGTTCAGAGCGCTCACGAACGGCGAGTCCTGCAGCGAACCTTTTATTTCGCTGTTCACCAGCTCCACTAAGGCCAGTTTCAGGCTCTTGACGGTCTTCGCATATAGGCCCAGTGAGAGCGAATCCCGGGTGGGAGTAGCTTTAGGGGCGTAGAAGTTGATAGTCTCACAGTCCTTGTAGAATTCTGCCTAAGAAGGAAACTTAGCACTATCCTTAAGCAAAGTCAAAGTCATTCTGATCAGCTAAATTCTCTCGTTGACTGTCAATATTCCATTCTAGCATAACGATTTTAGTAGATGGCCCACCCCGCCTATCAAATGGTTCCTGAAATACAGGTCTTACTACTTTATGCAAAGCAGGCAGGCGCAGCTTGTTGTTATCAGTGTTCTCAGGCTGCTCACGCTCAACTGCAGCACTTCAACAGCAGCCTGTCTCAGTAGTGCGACAATTGACTACCTTAGGGTGTACGAAAGAGTTTTGAATTAGCGAGCCTGGTTGTAGATATGGAGGAGGTGGACAGGCGTGTAGGCGTGGTCGGCCAGCTTCTGATTCTTATTTTCGAACTTCTTAAGAGACTTGACGAGTTTTTGTTCCAGAATTTAAGAAATTTTCATTTTTATGACGGATATCACATCCAGGGTCCTCATCATCATTGCTCTCTTCATTATCGCCTTCTTTTATCTCATCCTTCTCATCAACCTCCTCTTCAGAGCCAAGCTCCTTTGCAACACTTCCAAAAGGCTTTTCTTTGCTGTCACTCTCTTCTTGCTAGGAAAAGTGGGTCTCAACGCTTTCTACCTCACTGTTCTCCTTCTCAATCTCGAATAAAACGAAGATTTCGATTCACACTTCTGGGAGCAGGTGAACACGAGCCAAGTAATAATTGCCGACGGACTGCAAATTGTGATGCTACTCTAACTAAGCAACTTGTATGTAAATAAGTATGTTCAGATAAGGGGTGCCTACCGATCTGGCTGCCAAATTTTTCTCTCCTTCCAGTAGTTACTTGTTGTGGTCCTCACATCTGTATTTCTGGCTCTCTAAAACTTCCAGCTCAACATCCCCAACTATGTCTTCAATATTGTAATGGCCAGTCTCAATCTTCTGCCTGTGGCTCTGGTGACAGGAGTACGAGTTCACTTATCTCTGAAGTACTCTGGCAGCGCTATCGAGGACTAGTCGCTGGACAGCTAGCTGCAGATCATAAATAAGAGTATCTGGGTGCTGGGACTAAGCCGTCTGTCGTAGTGCTGCCTGCAAATTCTAACTATCTTCGATTCGCTAAGCTGCCTAAATTACATCCAATGCATTATTACTCAAAGTGACTAAATTCAAACCTTTTAAAAAATCATGTATTTCGGGCTGTTTATCATGACTCAATTCCTTGCTCAAGGCATCGGCTTGGTCACCACTATCAATAAGTAGACCCTCACCGCCTCCAACTGCAAAAAAAGCGCCACTCTCCTTTCAGACCACTTTTCTTAGGAAAGCTAGTAGTAGATTCTGGCGATGCAGGACTTCGTTTAAATAGAGACGATAGGAATCCGACCAAAAGGATTGGGCCAGCTGATCCAGACTCGAAAGATCAACTAAAGCAAGAAGTATGCTTTGCGAAAGATCAAAGTCTAATTGTCAAAATACCTCCTTTAATAGATTCTTAAATAGGTTAAGAGCCAATCTCGCAACGTCATCTCCTGTCTCTCCAAGCCCCGCTCTGCCAACTATATCGACAACTCACTCCTTCTCCTATACAACTATTACTCTTCGACCCTTGAGATTTATATCAACGAAAACTTCTTGATCCAAAAAAGGTTGCAGCAGGCCTCCCTCCTGGCCAGTGCTCTTGATCTCCTCCATTCTAAGAACCTTTTCCACGGACATCTTTGTCCTAACAATATCTTTACTGACGGAAACTCCCTTAAAATAGGAGACCTGGGATTAATCTCTCTGAGGAAGTATCTATCAATGATATAGGGGTACTCCAATAAGGACGTCTACACAGCTCCGGAACTGCTTATGAGCAAGGGTCAGGTAGTGACTCACCCGACGAGGGAGGCAGACATCTACAGCTTCGGCATGATTTTGTACTAGCTGGTGACAGTGAATCTGAGCTACCGCAAAATGAACGTGAAGCAGCTCTAGAAAAACATAATGAACTAAGGATCAAGACCTAAAATTCCAGAGTCAATCGACGAAAAACTCAGTGCGATCATACGACTCTGCTGGCAGAAGGAGCCACTCCGCAGACCTCCTGCCGGTGAAATCGCCCGGAGACTCAACATGTTAATTTAGTGATTAAGTACTAATGTAGGAACCCCTCGCCTTCTCCTTCCGAGCCTTGAAGGCCCACAGCTAGCCGATAATTTCTCTCGCAAAGGACTTGCAAGGTTAGGTTTTGGCATCCTTATCTAAGGATCGAACTGTCCGCCTTTGGGATCTCGTCCTATTCTCATTAGCGAACCTAAAAGACCTTTCGGGCTGTAAAGATAAGCAATCCTGGATAACTTTCACAAGCCTGTTTCGCTGGTTCACAGATCTGTATCTGCGTGGGGTCAGACCTGTGTCATTATGACTTAACTGGTGACAAAATTCTAATAAAAGACCCGATTAAGACTTAGAGCCAATCCTAAGCCATTAATAGTGTGGCCTTCAATAAGAGTTTAGGAACGCTTACTTGCGACGACTCAAACAAAGTGCTGCTGAACAACCGAACACTGTTTTAGCACGAAGCGATTCCATTCACGTGCGGGTTTGCGCAGGTGAACGAGTCTGTGCTGGGAGTGTCCTCAGGCTTCGACTGCAAGATAATCTTCTACGACTTCTAGCTTGAAAAAATTGTTCATAAGATTGATATTACCTAGTATTTATAGCTACCCTTCACAAGGGCCCATGTCTACTCACTCTCTCCTTCTGGGGGAACTACCATTGTAGCCTCCGAAACAGGCCACATCCTTGCCCTAGACAACTCCCCTCCCTTTAGGGTCAGGTACGCTGTCGACGCACACCGAAAGCGAGTCTTAAGGGCAGTTCGAGGGAAAATATGGGAGAAGTACTGGGTAATGGGAGTATCTTAAGACCAGACCCTTTCGATATGGCAAGAGAGCAAGGAGAGGAAGTCATGCCGTCTGCTCTAAAGAATTAAGCTGGAAGGAAAGGGCTAGTGGGTCTAGCTGGTTGAAAACAAGATTTTGGTGGCAGCCTCCACCCCGCTGCTCTATACTTACACGCTCAAAGGATGATTATTTCACACATCAATGTTTATCTTCAGCACTGGCTCGAAGCGTGAAACTGCTTTGGGTTTGACGGGTTGGAAGGGCCTGCCAAGAATGATCATTCCGGAGCGCACTCCCAAGTCCCTCAGCTTCTTCTTGGAGGTGAGGTCATAGAACTATAGGGATTAAATGGGAGTGAACTAAGGGTCTACAAGGATAGCTATCTCAAGAGGCTTTGGCAGGATGCCGGAATATTCTTAGAGAACATAGCTCAATTCTTTGAGAGGAGAGTCTGCATCGAGCAGAATTTAGTCATATGAGTTAAACGAGAGGTCCTATGAGTAGAGCAGGATGAGCTATTGCGGACGATGTTCGACGTAGGGTAACAGCTCAAGGATTAGCGTGGATGGCACCCTGCTTGCGGACTAGTCCTGGGAAATCTGTTAAAAGGGGTGATCGTACTCGCAGACTCTCAACCTAAAAGGTTATAAAAAGCCCTTCTCAACTAGCAGGTCGTAAATCTTGGCTTATGCACTAACTTACAATTATAAGAGCGGCTAAATATTGTATTAGAACCCGGTTCGATTTCCCTTTGAAATCATGATTCGAGCCTTTTACGGCTTGAGGTCGATACTGATAGTCTTATTTAAAACTGCTGCTACAGGGGTCGTTGGGTCAACTTAAGCTCCATCAACTCTTATTTCATAGGCCTAAGTGCCTTATGGCTTTGCCAGTTCAAGTAGTGTTTTCAATGTCTAATGTTTGTTGCATACTAGCTTTATAATTTACCCACCTATCTGAACGCTTATTTACTTGTTATTCTTGATTTGTTCTATCATGGCTGGCCACAGACGTTATTCCATTGGCTAGAGCAGTAAGGTGGCCCCACTATACAGTCCTAAGTCGAAAACCACTCTTTTTTGTGGATGATGAATTTCAGTAGCCTCTTAGTCGTGGAGGTGGTAGGCCCTATGTGGGCCAAGAACGGCAAAGATGACGGATAGGGGATCAGACGAGTCAAGAATAATCGAGGTGGAGTCTGCTCGCTAAAGATCAAGTACTTCTAATTTATGGAATTTAAACAGCCGCAGCTAAATCGAGGATGATGAGTATTCATAGAAAATTTAGTCAGGGCTCCTCTACTCCAATTTCATGCAGGAAAACTTTTAGAACTACAAGGACTAGAAAGACTAATGCTATCGGCCTGTGAAGGTGTGGAGTGGTTTAGAGTGTGCAGGGTCGTATAATCTGAGCCTCCTGAATTCGTTTTCCTAGAGACCAAATTAAGAGAGGCAGAGAGCCATCAGATCCTTGAGACTTTTAGTTTTTGAGATGACAAATTTGCATTTGGATTATTTGTAGTAAACATTGATAACTATTGCTTACCTCTTTTTCTTCTCCTCCTAGTCACTCCGCTTTATTTATTCCTTCAGATCTTGCCACAGACTTTTTGGGATTTCAGCTTTACACCATTACTTTTTTCTGTAGTATAGTGTATAAGCGCATTGCACTGACTTTCCTTCTTTGCTCCCGAAGTATCTTTTAAAACTGGATGGCTAGACTTCCCTTACAGATTAGTCGTCCAATTAGAGCCATTTGTCTGAATCAGTTTTAGCGATCGCTGTATAGTGTCCCCCATGGGCCGAGCCCACATGAATTAGAACTGCATAAAGCTCATAGAGTAGCGATGATTAAGGAGGTGGCTGCGGTTAAGTTATTTATTAAGGCTGCGAAGTGGCTACAGATTACTGCGACTTTCCCATAAGCTCAGAGATTTAAACAAAACTAAACAAGTCGATGGAGGCCTAATCCAGCATGACTTGCTCTTGCACCTTCTAAAATGGAGAGTCTTGGATATTTTATTGTTTTGAATGCAGACTCTTTTCTTCCAATGAAAACTAAACATTATTCATGTATTTGTCCATCGAAAGCCACTAAGGGAATGCTAGTCGACTGCTAATCTTTTTCCGTTGGCCAGTGCTCAATTCATAGCCGAATCGCGCCAGCGAAAATACTAAAATTTATGGGAGACCAACTAAGCGGGTACCTTTGAGAGCAGCTGATTTGTTTAGGCAGTTTGAACAATCGAACTTGTTTTATCCATCGAGGAGCTAAGGACGAAGGAGATGCATCAAAGAGTCCTAGATACTTTATATGAAAGTGCAAGTATCATAATTGTAGAGGGGGAGAGAAAGGTCTCGTAGAAGGATTTGTGTGCTAGTTTCATTCTTACAGCCAAGGCATCTTACAAATTGTTATTCTTGGATCCCGAAGACCTTGTTCATGGCTGTCTCATCTTTCAGTCCTTTGCATATCGCCTCGATTAGCACCTGCTGGAATTAGTGGGCGTCGTGCTGCTCGTATATCTAGTTGCTGCTCCAATTAAATGCTTTGGTTAAGGCTTAAGTGGAATATGACTTGAGTCCTCCTTACGCCATCTGAATAAAGAAGAATGCAAGTTCCTTAATGACGGGATGCACGGAGGGTGCCTGACCAGCCTCGTACAGAGTCTGCTTGAAGGAATCTGAGAAGCAAAGAATTTGAAGGAGAGAGTTCAAGTAGCAAGTGGCTCCTGAGTTAGTCAGCCCTGGATGCATCATGATAATTGGGTTTAGTTTTGGAAATGAAGGAACAACAGGTAATTGTTTTAACAATTCAACTTTAGGGCAGCTCTCCTCGATCATTTTCGCTGGGCATCTTCCCGCCGAGCACCTTCCAACAGCTGTTCGTCGTGACATGACTGCCGATCTGGATCAATCAGCCCTGGAATTCAAGCTGGCAAACGAGACCTTTGAACACCACTCGAGAGAGCATCACAATTTACTACTGCAATAGCATGCTCTAGCGAGCCGAATTTTCAACGAGAAGGAAATGATGATTGGACAAGAAAATACTTTGCTAATGAGGCAAGCCTGGCTTTAGAAATAGAGGTAAATCAGCCTGCAAAACGAAGTTTGGAGATAGGCAACCCTCGCCAACTAGGCTGAGCAATGGGCCCAGCAAGCTCAGATGGAGGAGGCTTTCCAAAAGGCCAAAGACAGGCAGCAAAAGCACTAGCAGGTCACTGACCTCACCAACAAAATGCTTGCCACGATGCTGAACGACTAAGACCCCAAATTCAGAAACTCAAAATTCTTAGAGCTGCTGATGCGGCTAAAGTCTGGAGAAGTGCAGATCGAGTAGAATCGGCTGGTTTAGAAAGCTATTTAGTCAAAAGGAGAGGAGGCCTATCAGTAGATCAATAAGCTCTGGAACTTAAAATTATAATAGTACATGAAGATATCATAGGATTAAGACGGCTTCCTTAAGGTCCTCGACTAGCGTCTCGCTCATTCCTTCCAATCCGCAGACATTGCAGATATCTGGCAGAAGAGCTCCGATCTCCACGAGCAGCTCGAGTTCAAGGATATTACTGATCATTACGCGATGGCCCCGGATAACCCCTTCCTTAAGGATCCTCAGCCTGCGTTGCTGGCCATCAGTTTCCTGTTCAAGGGAGACGTCAACAACGCAGTATTGGCCCTCTAAGCTCATCTGCAAACTCACCCAACAGACTCTGTAGCATGGAAAATTCAAGGTAAGTTGATGCAATAACTAGATCAGTAACAAAGAGCATGTTCTTGCTTCATTAATGCCCTTAAAATTGATCCCAAAAATTTGGACTGTCTGTCAAGCATGGCCACCTCAGCCACTAATTGTCTTGACGATGTAAAGGCCCTTTGGTACCTCAAGGAGTGGATGCTCAACAATCCAAAGTACGCACATAGAATGGACCCGAGTATCGTTCCAGTTTAACTACTCAGCCTACCGCAGGTGAGTGTGCCATTGCTAAAGTCAATAATAGGCAAGATGATTTACACCTTCCAGACATGCGCATAGTAGTTCTAGCCGGACGCCAGCTTGATCAATTGTCTGGCCATTCTCTTCTTCATCAATAGGGATTACTAGCAAGCCGCAGAGGCATTCAAACTCATCACTTAGCTCGAGCCTTGGAATTACTATGCCTTCAATAAGCTAGGCGCCACTCTTACCAACCTTGGCCATGCTGATTCCGCTATTGAATTTTATCATAAGGCATTAGAAATCCATCCTACCTACATCAAGGCCTGGACCAACTTATCCAACGCTTACCACTTCAATAACGACTACCAGTCAGCGGCTGAGCTGATCCTGAACGCGCTGCTGATCCGACCTCAGGCTAGTCATCTATGGAATTCCCTGCACCGGATATTCATAATCTCCGGAAGGAATGATCTAGTACTGAAGTCAGAGAGCAGAGATCCTTTGGTTTTCAAGGATTAGTTCAAGCTGATGAGTCCAGGGGACTTGCCAACCCCCTAATTCAGCTACAAAGAGGCTTTCGAAAGGATCATTGTTGGTGCTGAAAGTATTGACTGGATCAACCAGATCAATCATTGAATATCATTATGCTAGATCAGACTGTCGGCAAGCATTGTTTCCTCAAAGAATGCAAGCAAAAGGACTGGATGCCCGTCCACTGCAAGTACTGCGACCAGTTTGTGCATTACTTACCAGTTCTGTTACGAGCATCACAGCATTAACAACCACGATTGCCCCAAATTCTAGGGCCATCGCAAAGTCGTTTTCTAGTGTCCCTTATGCTCTAAAATTATCCCCCAAATCACTCATCACACGGCTGATTAGTCGTTTGATATCCACTTGGCCACCTAGTGTACACAACTCAAATAGTCCTCTCAACCGACAAACGTATAGAGGTGCTAGGTGTGCAAAAAATAAGTAAAGGCAGTAAACAAGTTCGTGTGCAGGAGGTGCAGACAGATTCTTTGCAACAAGCACCGACTGCTGGAATAGCACGGCTGTCGGTGAGGCTTTAATGAAAATAAGAAAAATTGTTTTATAGTAATCCACACACACTCCTGCCAAATTAAGACTGCTTACAAAGGTCGATCTCCTCGAATTAGAAGAGCTCTTCCTCAATCGGGCAGTCCTCCAAGTCCCTATCGCCCTCCTCCTAAAACTCTAGCTGTCCTCGTTGCGTTACCTTTATCTGAATGATAACTAGCTTCGCGGGGAATAGCTTTGGGCAGGACAATGGCCTGAGCTACGTACCGTGAGTTTAAACTGCAACCAATTTGCAGTGGCTATGAGCGGCATTAAAAAGAGTTGCTGGAAACTGATACGTAAGATCTTCCTCGCTCGGAACAGAATCGAACTAGTCGACTTGCGAAGCATTTCTAACTCCTACTGGCCCACGCTAGAGACACTCGTGCTTAATAATAATAATTTGAATGAGGAGTGCATCAAACATTTGGTCGAGGCCGAAATGCCCTCTCTGTAGCTGCTACACCTCAGTCACAACCCCCTTGGAAGTGAGGGCTGTCGACACTTAAGCAAGGGCAAGTGGCCGAAGCTAATGGAGCTGGGCCTGAACAACGTCAATATGGGGTAAAGTGGGTCGGAGGGTCTAGTAGCAAATAAATAAATTCAAGAACTAAAAATCCTCTGCCTCAACGATAATCAGCTAGGCGACTCTGCCTGTCTAGCAGTCGTAAAAAGATTCAAAGGACTTTTGAAAGTCTACTTGGGGAAAAACAACCTTACTTCCAAAGGAGCCCAGGAAGTCGCAGACGCAGTGCACTAAGCGCTGCTACTCGAACTGACTGGCAATTAGATTGAACGGCCGAAAGCTCTTTTTAATCTGAAGATTATTATATGATAAAGATATTAAGCCGACTGACAAAGCCATTATCGAGCAAACTCCCTCTGGCCAGCTGCGAGCTCAAGTTAGGTGGATAGCCACAATATGTAATCATTTAACCCATTTTCCCCAAAATATAACGTCTTGTAACTGGACAATATAATATCAAGTATAAAGGACTTCTTAAATTCAAATTCTTAAAGCCAAACAGTAGCACCTTTGAGAGCTATGCAGAGATTGTTCAACTTGGAAAAATTTTTAAATTCAATTACGAATCCTAGAACAAGGTGGAACTGCTGAATGCCAATGGGATCATCAGAATCCAAAATCAGGGCAGCCAGGTCTAAATTAATTTTAAAGAAAACAATAGCACCAATTAGACTACCCAGATTATCTAGCGCTGGGAATTCGAAATAATGCGTGAGTCAGTCAAGGCTATCCTGCCTTAACTGACTGGCTGGAAGCAGAAGCTTCAGCTCCAATGGCGGCAGTAGAATATTTTTGACCGTCAGGGCCATCAGGAAACAGCAGACAAGTTTTAATTTTGATGTCAAAAAATAAAAGTCAATGTGAATTGAAGCCCCATAAACTGGTATTGCAGCTAATAGGCCGGCCTGAGCTACAATAACTTTAAAGCAATTCGTCCGAAGAACTTATCTAAAACCTGCTGAAGAGGGTCAAGTCGGATAAGCTAAGCCTGAGCGAGCTGATCTATATCCTGGAATAGCTGTTCGACATGCTGGACCTGGGGCAGTGCTAAAAACTATTCTACCGGTTCAAACCTTAGTTGGAGGTGATAGAGACTGACGAATTGGCCCATCGTTCCTATCTCAAATTCCTGAACGTTCTCCTGAGGAGGATTCCATTGAACCACTTCAAATTCAGAGGTAGCGTTATCATCTTCCTTACGAAAGTCTTACCCGTCAACCATGACTCTGGATTAGTCAAAAATGACAACTCTGTCCACACAGCAATCCAATTCGAGCCAATCTAAATAAACTTCAGCAAGCAGAGCAAGTCCAGCCAGTAGCTTTTCTAGCGGATGCTTAGTCTTACAAAGCTGTTCCAGCAAGGGAGCCTGCTGCTGGAATAAGACAGTCAAATCGAATGCAAACGTAAGTTGAAGGAGTTCCGTAAGAATGTGGCCTATGTTTAAGAAAATCTAAAATCCTTCTAAGTCAGGGGAGTCTTGTTGGATTCCTTAGTCCCCGCCCTCTCCCTCTCCGAAGTGCTGCTAACTGACGCGCACACCAGACACCTCTGGATCATTTCGTGTTACTTTTACCTGGTTCAGATCGGGGGGAGCAGCAAGATGGGGTTGCTAAGTTAGTAGGAACGCAAGCGAAACAACGAAATGCTATCGAGACTCTAGGCTTAAATGTGTAAAAATGCTAAAGACGGCTCCAGGCTGACATAATTAGTTAAAAATTAGCAGAAGTGGATTGAGCTCAAGTAGGCTGTCAAAAAGCGAATATCTCAACTCGAGCCTGCCAAGACCGACAACCAATTGGCCTAGGCCCTTAAAAGATACAGGGAAGGCGGGTGTTCCCATTCATGTGGATAAAACCTTCTCTTTACAAAGGTGGACTAAAAGGTAAAAAGCCTATAGAGCGCAATCCGTAAGAGGCTGCGTACGTAGTAGGTTGAAGAAAACAAAAAATGGTGCAACTAGCTGGTCGATCTGCAGTAGTGATGACTATATCAAATTTTGACAGACTTATGGTCTGTCTAGAACTGGCTGTAGTTTGACTTGTTCCTAGACTTCCTAATTTCAAGGATGATCTTGTCCCGCTCCAGCTTAGCGATTTCCCTTTCGATTCCGGACTGCTCTTCCTTTAGCCGCTGCTTGTCCAATATCGATTTCTCTACTGTAAGGGCTTTTATCTATCTCAGCCGAACTTATTAAAGTTTAAACAGGCCCTATCTGTCCATCCGACTCTGTTCACAATAGTTGTTAATTGCGACTGTCATCTGATCTTGCTAGTCCAGGTGGCTCCGAGCAGAAGTGGGTGGCGGAGTCTTTTAAATTAGTAGCTTTTAATAATGCCCTTTGGAGCGTTTGGCTATAGCATAGCCGTCATAAGGAAATTTTTTGAAAGGGTTTATGAACTCAAGTAGCAGATTTGAATCTATGTAGCCACGCCTTGTCTAGTCGATGAACAGGAAAGCTGCCTTTGACAGCTTCTCCTCGATACCATGTTCTCCGCAGAAATCCACAAAGCCCTCCAGTTACAACTATTCTTTCAACCCCATCAGCTCTTTTATCTTGCTCAATTTAAACGCCTCATGCGAAAGTAATGCAGCTCTGGCCTACTCGAGAGCACGGAATCCCTCGAGGAGGGTCGTGAGCAGGTTGAGGATAGCCTTAGATACAAGCTGGCTTTATCGCTAGGTGGACAGCCTGTTAAGGACAACTTTCTCTAACTCTATGTCAAAGAGAGGGAGGACCAGATTCTTATATTATTAAATACCCAGTTTACCAATACGATTTTTGTCAAGGCTTTTAAACACGAGATATTGTTACGGCTCACTTACCTTTATCCCCAGCTCTTTGTATAGCTACTCCAAATCGGTGGGAGCTAGCCAGCCTTTGCCCCCTCGGTCCAGCCTTTTGAAGGTGCTGCCGATCTCAAACTCATTGAGGCGGCAAAGGACCTGCCTGGCCTCTTCGAGACGGGGAATCAAGGCTGCGAGTGCTCGGAGTAGCTGGAGGAAGGAGTGGAGGAGGGTAGGCTTGGCAGGTCTCTTTCTGGAGTATTGCTATTTAATATTAGTCATTATAAATATATTGGAAATGGACTCAGATTAGTCTGACTAGAGATTCGAATGTTTGAAGGAGGCAGTTTCCCAACTCTAGCTGCTGGAGTAGCGCTCCAGGACTAAGCTCATCTAGAAGAACCTCCGCATCACCAAGCTCAGGGGTGTCAAGCTCGAGGTCCAGCGCCGTCTAAATCTTAACAAGGAACTCCTCTCTAAAATATCAGCCAGGCTTAAAACGGCAGTGGACATCAGCTGGGATAATTTACTCTTATTAAGGTAAAATTCAGAGCCTTTGTTGACCAATTCAGTTCTTCCCTCCTTTCAAAAGCCCCTTTTTTTCAAAAAACTCCCGGAACTCAGACTTAAAGACATTGACATACCCTAGGGGCTAACCAATTTGAGCACTGTTCTTTAAGCAGCAAAGCGATAGCTAATGAGGACAAAGGAAACCACTGCTCAAGAGGTTCAACGAGAGTAGCTTCGATTCCAACTGCTACGCATGTAGTATTCAGAAACAGCCTAAATACTGGGGTCAAGGAAATGATTTGAAAATCATTTCGATTTGATCTTCTGCAAGCTGATACTGCCAATTTTCTTTGTATGCAAAAATGTATTTTAAAGTTGACTATTAGCTCTCTTTAATTATTTATGCGATGATCTTAAATTATTAAAATTGGAGCTCCTGTATATTTTCGGTGCCTGCATCTTATCGCCTATAGCCTCTTGGAAGTTGACAGACTGAGCCTTTTTGAGTTTGGCTTTGTTGCTGATTTTGAATATTTCCTGGCGAGCCAAAGTTTTAGTGGAGGGGTAATTTTTCTCTATCTTGGGGTCAATAATAATATAATAGATTTGTTAGAATTAAAATTTCTTGATCTGCTGGTCGAGACTCACCTAAATTGAATTCTACTACTTGAAAATTGATACACCTTATGAGCTCGAACTCTCCTAGCCTTATTCCTACTCGTTAAGGCTAGGTCTACTCCCTGACACTCTCTGATCTTGCTCGTTGACCTCTCTGGCCTACTTTATCGCACTCCAAAGCAGTCCCTACACTTACAATTATTTTTATGAGCGGGACTCGATATGTGTGTAACTGCGGCGATCGTGCGTTTGTTTCTGCATTTAGATTGCTACTCTATATTCCTATACTAATTATTTAGTTTGCCTAGGCTAATTGAGAACGACTGACTGATTACCTAGCGATTTAGTGTGTTTGTCTACTTAAGAAACCGAGTCTATCGGATTTCTAACCTCACTATTCCCTTTGGATAGCCTGTTTTTCCTCTATTTTCTGAACACCTCTGTGTTGGTTGAATTATCAACCTTCTGAATTTGTCGCTAAGCTTAATTCTACTGTTTAAGTTAATTTTAGCGAATTATTTGCACAGATTCCTCGTAACGGTCCTAAGTGAACTTTAGCTTCCTTTCCGTCTAAGTCAGCAATTTGCGGTTGTGGGCTATTTACTAGACCAGGTTGGCCATGGCTTAATTCTGCTGCTTGCAGGAGAGCTACATGCTGACTGCTGCATTTCGCAGATCAATATAACGCTTTTCGAATTAGCTCAATTTAATTCTGAGCCTATCGATTTCAGACAACTACTAAAAGGAGGAGCACTCTGTCTGAATTGAGCCGTCCCTACATACATGTCTCTTTCTCCTTAGAATGGTTTTTAGGAGCTATTCGATGTTTTAGGCCTTTTTGATGAGTTCTTGCTAGTGTTTGCGCATGAGCTAGAAGATGATGCCGCCTGACATCTGTACGGAGTCCTGGCGAGTGATGTTCTTTTAGAGGAGACTCTGGATGGAGTCAAAGCTCCTGGCCAGGAAGCTGGCGTAGTTGAGGAAGGCCTCTATCTTGCTTGGCGTGTTGTTCGATCTTATCTCAATCTTATTTTTTTGTTATAATAATTTTTAAATTTAGTTGAGGAAGAACTTGCTCTCCTTCCACAGAACTTTGTTCTGCTCCTCCGCCAAGTACTTCCATTTCTACTCCTCTTGCAGGTAGCTCGGCAGTCCCTTATCACGCTCTTTCCGCTCCTATAGTTTCCTGCTATTTTACTCGTTGATGGCCAGCTGGGCCTCTATTATTTGGATTAATACAGAAGTCACCATTTAAGACGTTACTCTTGTCGACTACATCAGCTTGTGGATTGTAACTAGTTACATTTCTTTAAATACACTTTTAAGCTACTGACTGCATTAGGAGTTAACGCCATTAACTAATTTGCATATTTCCAGCAGGCGGATCGGGTGCTGGCAATGCTAGCGGAGCGAGTTGTAGCGCTGTCTAAGTTAGAGCTGCATGCGCTAGTTGAGCTGGATGTATTCCTGGGCCTTGGCGCCGAGAGTCTGTTCTTATAATTTGCGAAATTTCATTATTTCATCATACAAATAAGAATAACCTGGTATGCAGCTGTCAAGGACATGCTTGCGAGACTTTATTAATTAATCATCTCAAAACCTGTCGCCGCGGATCCTTCTTGCCAGCTGAATGTCTCGGCTCATGATTGTAACTCTTCGTGCGTGGATTGCGCACAAATTAGTGTCCTCGAATAGAGACACCAAGTAAGCCTCAGCAGCCTCTTGTAAGGCCAACACAGCTGAGCTCTGGAACCTCAGTTCTGATTTGTACTCACGAGCAATCTATCTAACCAGTCTCTGGAAAGGCAGCTTCCTGATAAGAAGATCAGTCGATTTTTGGTACTTCCTGATTTCTCTAAGAGCAACTGTGCCTGGTCTGAACCTATGAGGCTTTTTGACTCCGCTGCCTGAGATTGCGGGAGCTGATTTCCTGGCGGTGGCCTTTTGAGCAGCCAGATGCTTCCTGGGAGCCTTGTTGGAGGTGCACTTTCTTGCTGTCTGTTTAGTTCTAGCCATTTTAAAATATTGACTAAAAGGGGTCATTTATAGCGCGAGTCAAGCTCGCTCTAAATTGATTGGTGGAGGCGGATTACTGTCCACCAATCGCATTTAATTAACGGATTTCCTCAAATAAACCATCCTTTCCACTCACTTCAATGAATTTATAGTAGCTCGCCAGATTGCCTATCGTTTCTCTCGTCCAAGCCGAAAGACTAAGCAGACAAGCTGAAGACCCCCTCTTAACTCTGCGGAAAATTATAGAAAAGAAAGGGGAACACAGCCTCCTGTACGGAATCCATTACGAGGAATCGGGGAAGGTGTGCTGCTAGTTCAACAACTAAAGCTAGCTGAGTTAGAAGCTTGAGCGGGGATTGAGGGTATCTGGAAAAATCATAGGTATAATTAAAAAATCATTTAGTCAAACGGATCCCGCAGTCAAACGTCACTTCCTGCAGGAACTCAGCTCGGGTGGACTGATCTTCAACCTGTAGAAGGCGGATCTCCACCTCCCCAAGAAGCACTCCTCGAGTCATCAAGACCAATCTATGGAGATAGAGCCAGAGAGGATCTAAAAGATCTAGAAGGTTTAGAATATCTAGGTCTAGATGGTTTAAAAGAGCGGATCTAAGGCCCTGAAAAGCTTTATGTAGGAATAAGACTAGGAGTAGTTAGTCAAAAAGCCTTAGCAAATTAAGCAGAACAAGCCTAAAATTGTTGATTAGGCACACAAACCAGTAGGAAAAGGGCTACTTAGCTTTTTCAAAAAAAAGTGACTTTTAATTTGTCTTCAATACAAAGGTTTGAAAGGCCCACTTGACACCTTTTCAAAATAATTTTTATTTTTTCCAGTCGTTTTGCCTTTCCACTTGCAAGTGACGTCATAATAGCCTGGCCCGAGCGCGTCAACTTCATTCTTATTCTTTTTTTTGTTGTTTTCTTTGAAACGAGATTAAGTGCCGAAAGCACTCGAAGGTCGTTGCGGCTTATTAATTTCTATCTTGGATTTGCTAGTATATTCGAATAATCCAAGGTTGCAGTCATAAGGGTTGTATTTATAGGAAATAGGACTTGCGCTCTTGATTCTTCTGGCTTTTTATTTGGACTACTTGAGATGCTTTTCCTTCCAGTCTTTGGGAGTGGCTTTGCTGATTACTGCAAAATTTTTGCGTTTGGAAACAGCAGTGTAAGATCCCGGCCCAGGTATTTTCTAAGCCCTCTTTTCTAATTAGTAAAGATAATTTTTTTTCTAGCTGAAGGGCTGCTTGCTACTTGCTTTCCTCAGCTACCTATAGTCCTTTTACTACTGTTTTAGAGTCTTTCCGGGAAAATACTCACACGGTCCTGGTTTTTTTTGTCGCTTGGCCAAAAGTAGCACTTCATCGATATAGGTTTTCCTGTTTCCAGGCTTGTAATTCGCTTTGCGTGCTGTGCCCCAATCAAGAGAAAGATTATAGCAACCGACTCCCGGGACTTGCTTGGTGATTTTTTTAAGTTCCTAGAGATAATGACCTCGCTTAAGTGGATGAACAGAATGAAAGGCCTTGGCAGACTAGTGATACTTTTTGGGGCAAAGGTAGCCTTTGATACCATATTAGCCTTCCTTGAAAATATATTTCTCCATTTAATCAAAAGTCAATTAAAACCTATTTTTTACAGAAAATTTAGCAGGTGTCTACACTCCTTGCACTTCTTGTGCTAGTTCAGCACGTATTTCATCGTCACCCTGAACTTTTCCCGGCTGATGACCTGCGTGACGGAGAGTGAATCGACCTGGTTGAAGGCAGTGAGGTAGGGGTAGTTGATGAAATTGTAGATCTTTCTGTAGAATTAGTGGTCGGCATTCCTGATGAGCTACAGATGCTCATAGATTTGCTTGATAAATTCCTATTATTCTTCTAAAGACTTTATGAATTTTCTTTAGAGACTGCGAAAAGAATTCTTAAGGAATAAGTTCTAATAGCGGTGTGCCTTCTCAGGACCCCCGAAGAGGGCCAAGTCCTCATGAGTAAAACTCCCTGTAAGGTTCTAAACTTTGGCACAGTTTTTGTTAATAGCCCTCCTTATGGGGTTTAGGACCTGATCAACAAAAATTTTAGATTGCTTCTCCTCTTAGAAATCGTTTTGATTCTATTAGTTTATATCCGCTAGCTAGCTCTTCCAGCGTCGTTCTTTCATGCTTTCGGATTTCAACTTGCTTCCCTTCTTGAACAAGGACTTGCTCACGAAGGGTTCGGCCAGACTCCTGCGACTGACGTTGGAGTAGGTAGTTTGATTGTAATAGATCGGCAATGCCTTGGAGACTAACTGCCTGCTTTTTACGAAGTCTATGATTTCCTAGCGGATATTCAGGTTATAGATGATCGCCTTATATTTGGTAAGCTCATTGAATAGTAGTGCAATTTACTTATTCCTTAGGATATCCTCATTCTATTACTATTACTCGAAGCTCTCGCTCACTACTTCAGAATTCTTTTTCTAGTTGACTCCCAAGTAACTCTCCAGCTGGCTGCCGATTTCTTGGAGAGCTTTACTTGTTTATTACACATTGATATTCTTGAATTTGATGTCGTCGAGTGTGATGTTGGGCCTGTGTTCCTTAATCTAATGCGATTCAATCTTTTTGGGAGTGGGTTTGGGCTTCTCTTCGATGAAGCTTTGCTTCTTATTTTACTTACGATTGAATTCAGGTTTTTTTTAATAAAATATTTATTTATTAGACTATGATGGTCTCTTTGAATTCCTTGTATGGTAGGAATCAATGGAGTGCGACAAGCTGAACTTGCGCAGCTTATGCTTCTCGAATTTATATTTACTTTACATTGACTCTCTGCTCTAAGGCTTTTAGGCCACGCTTATTATCTTTTAGGCTGTTTATAATAACCCTTTGGATTTCACAGAGTTAATTTATATTTAGTTTTTTTACTAGTTCTATTGATCTTCCTCTTCCGGCTAAACCTATGGCTGCTAAGACTCACCCAGCAAGGATTCACTCGTTCTTTACTCTTTGGATTGTCTAGGCTAAGCAATGCTCACTTTTACTTTCTTGGTGAATTTGCTCCCCTTTTTTAATTTGCTCTATTTTTTGATGGCTTTGACTGATTTTCCTTTGATTCTCATTTATATTGCGTTGTTCTAATTAATTTTGGGTTAATTGTTATCGTCAGTCAATAATTGGCCAGGAGGTTGAGTTGGCAGTGGACTTTGCTAAGGCTAGAGTTGAATTGATGTAGATTACTGTTAGTGCTCTACTTCTACCAAGGGAATGTTCTTTACGCTCCTTTGTCTAAGTTAGTTCTAGATTTACTGCTCTTTTTTCACTTAGTTAGATTTACCAACATCCCTTAAGATCTTTTAGTACTTCTTGATCTTGTTTTATTGGTACTTGATGAGGTCCATGAACAGATTATCCGTCTGCATGCAGACGTTGGTGATGTCGTGCTTGGTCTGAGTGAATCTAGACAGGCAATCCAGAGACTCTTGGTTGCTGCCCTTCATTCTCAACAAGTTTTGTTAGTACTACTATTTCGCTTTTCTAAATTGAGCCTAGTACTCATTGTTATTAAAGTTGATTTAATTCTAAAGGAGTGCCCTCTCCTTCTAGGAGCTGACTTTGAGCCTGACTATTTCGGCCTACTTGAGTTTGAGTGCTGCAGAGAGTTCGGTGTTCTTAGAGTTGCTGGAGGAAAGCTACTTCTCGAGCTCTCGGAAGATCTCCATGTTGGTGTTTTTGAGCTTCTCGAACTCTATTATTTTGATCTTCTTCTCTTATATCTCCTTTGATAGTTTCTATATTTTAGTTTAGAGAGTCTTCACAGATTATTTCGATTTGGGGTCCACCGTCTGCATCTGCTTCGATACCATTAGCTGCTTCTATCTTATCCTCTTCGAGTTCGCCAATTAGTTCCCCAGTTTTAAGCAGAACCGATAAAACTACCCAGAGAAGATCGGCTTCACGCTCTAGACCATTTCGTTGTTAATTTTCTGGACGGTTGTGGCAGCTGTAGTAATTTTCTTAATGATTTGGTTTTCCTTAGCCTCGTCGAAAATAAAACTCTTCTAACTCTTGTCTGAGAATAGCTGCACAAGCTCCTTGAGACACTGCTAGATCTATGAGCTTTTTCTAGACTAGACTATTGCTTTATTATGGAGCAGCCCGTTGATCGTCTAGATGTACTGCTCAAATTTTGTTGTCATGAACTTGTCCATCTCCTCCGACCCGATCAGCATCTCGAAGTCCATTTTCATCCTCTCGTGCATCGCGTGCTCGTTTCTTAGTTTCTCGAGTTCTTTGCGCTTCTCCTCGAACCGGTCCTTGTGAGTATAAACCGAGCGGAAGTGAACTTCCTCGAGGTTCTTTAACTTCATTGTCTCAAGGTTCTGAGAACAATTTTAGCAGACTTCCTTTTTTTCGATTGCTAGAGCTAACTCCTTCTTGATTGTTGTATTCTCCAGGAAGCTTTCGCCCACCTTATTGAGACTAAAGTTAGTTAGGTATTTCAGGAATGAAAATATTTTATTAACGCGAGAACTAAGGAGCACCTGGTTGGTCAGGAAGAGGTCGTCCACCACATCACCAATCAGGTCCTCCAGGTCAGCCAAGATGTGCTTAGAGTCTTAGAGGAAGTTGCTATGACTTGAGCTCTTTAGAGCCATTTCATATTTCCTGATGAAATCCTTCTCAAGCCTTGCCACTAAAATTGCAGCGCGATCTGAATTTTCAGTTATTCTCTTCTATGTTGGAGGGTTTAATTGGATTTCGCATCTTGACATACAAATTATCAATCAATTCATCACTCCTTCGACAGCACTCGACTCATCAGAACGCCCACTCTCCCCAGCCGCCACCACTGACCCACTTTCTCAGTCCTTAGAGTCGGCAGAATTTTCGGTTGTAGTGACTTCGCCAGGGACTTAATTGAACTCTTGGGAAAGGCAGAGAATGGTTGAATGGGTATGCGGGGATTAGCTTGGGTCTCTGGCGGTCGTAAGCTAATTTTTCTGAAATTAATTGATATCATGATAAAGCAACTGCAAAAACGGAGACTGAGAAGGACTTCGGCGACAGCGTTCTAGCCTGCTTTTTTATATCCCAATCACTATCTTTTAATACCGACTTACCGTTAAATAATATTTTGAAATGTTCGCTTAGCTCGTCGCCAAAACCAACAAGCCCACTTTCCCCAAGGACCCTCCCCCTCCTCCACCCTTCCCCAAAAATACTGATTTGGCGCCCACCGTTTAAGCGCATAAGTCTCGCGTCTAGTCAAGAAAGCATGTTCGCAATCAATCTTCAGGCAATGCTTTCTTTGAAAAAGAAAATATTTTTTCCAACATACTTTCTTAAAAGCAAGTACTTCCTTAAATTCGCTAGGAGCCAAAACGAACACAAGGCCATCGCAGACATATTTCATAGGCACCCCAGACGTTCAAGCCTATTTTAATTCGATAGAATAGTCAAAATCGTCAAATTACACCCTCCAATCGCCATGACAACAAGTTGTAGCAAGAGATGAAACCGTTAAAGCAAATTACTCCTTTTCAGCCCTAAAAATAAATATTAAAAAAAATAGGCACCACGACACCGATCGGGAAGCCGATCATGCAGGCTGAAGACCAGACTGTGAAAAGAATCAGCATTTTCAATGAGAAGAAGGATAGAATTCCGCAAGAGCAGCCAGACTGGTAAGCTTATTAGCTGCTCGAACGAAATCTCAAGATTGACCCATATTATCTATTCAGGCAAAAACAATTCGATAAGGATCAGAGAGCCAAAATGGTCGGCTGGATGAAATCAGTCCTAGCCTCCTTCCGCTGCAGTAGGTGGACCTTCCATAATTCCAGAGTCATGTTCGACTTTATAGCCAGTTCAAGCAGCTCTGTCATCCAGCGAAATCATTTTCAGCTCATAGCAATTGCCTGCATGGTAATCTCATCAAAGTGCTAGGTCACATTCTAACAAGGAATTAGAACCCAAGAGTCTCGGATAGTTCTCCAAACTCAGCTAATTCGGATTCTCAGTTTAGGAGATCAAAGAGACTGAGCAGGCTGTGCTAAAATCATTGAGCTACAGAGCCTGCATGCCCAACTACTGCTTTTGGGTCAATGAGATGTGCAACTCCTGGGATTAATTTTCGGTATCGAAGCTTAAAAAAACTGGACTGTTTTTTGCAGGCGAAGAGGGTCGGAACTTAAACTTTGTGCAGTCGATGATCGACTCTATAGTGAGCTAGATTGAGTCACTGCAATACCACCCTCGGACAGTGGTGGCCTCGGTTATATATTTTCTGGAAGGACAGCTTTACGGCTAATTCTCCAAAGAACAAATCCCTAAAAAATTTGGTAATTCGAGTACTTACCTATTGAGACGGAGCAACTTCAACGACTTTTACAATGAATTCCTTAAAAAACTCAAATTGCAGCTAGCAGACCTAATTCCGCCCATTCAGTTCGTGGCAGTGCTGCCCTTCAGCGCGATGAGCAAGGACAATTAAGTTTGGTGGCTGCAGGGCCAATGAATTTAATATTCAGATGTAAGGCACTTACTTCTTTATCATTTCCTAGAGCATCGGCAGGTCGGCCCCATTTATTTAATGAATCACCTTGCCCTCCATAGCCAGTAAATACTTGGGTCTTGAAGTGCAATGAAACTTGTCACTTTTGAAACTTGGAATTTTTTCCTTGTGAGATCTCTACTATATCCACGCCGATCACGTCCACTCTGTTCTTGAAGTCGTCGATGTTGGCCGCCAGGTGCAGGAAGAGGTCATACATGACCTCGCAGGGGCCAACCCACTGCGGATGCAGGTCGATGACGACGAGCTTCTTGTTGTTCTCGTTGTAGATGGACTTGAAATGCTCTTCGTCCGTGATCTTGAGCATGCATTTTTCTTTGTTCTCCTTTGATTTGGACATCCAATTATTAAATGTGTGATTAAACAGCAAAGTTTTTATTTAGCTTGTACTCCCTCATCAATCTTAACTTAACCTCCACCAACAGGATTCTCCAAGCCCAGCTGCAACGCCTCCAACACTAAAACGCTTAGGCCCTCTCCACTATCGCCGCCCTAAAAAAACTCATTCGATAAAAAGTCAAGGAGCTTTCTTAAAAGTTCAAGGCTGAACTAGAATAGCTTATGCAGCTATAATCGAAGTAAATAGTGGATTAGCAAAAGGTAGGAGTGATGAGTGAGAGGGAAGATCGAGAACTATTGAGAGTTAGAGTGTCAGAGCTATAGTGCTAGTTGGGTGTTCGCGAAGAACACTTTTAGCAGAGAATACTCGATTTGTAGCTATAACGGCAAAAGGGTATTAAAATCATTTAATAATTTTAAAGGAAAGTAGCCATGATAGAGGTTGAGCGTGACTCGGCCAAGTACGAGCTCAGCGCCAAGCTTCAGCAACTTCACGACATCTCGTAACTTAACGCATCCTTGCAGTCCATCAATTAGAAACTTATAGCCTCTCTCAAGCACTAGCGCCCTAGCCGCTAGTTCGCAGTTAGACGCAGCAAGTTCTCATAATCAGTAAAGATAGAACCAGAAAGGAAGGGCAAGGATCGGCTGCGAAGCGTCTTAACTTAGAAATCGATGATCAACTTCCTCGTGGAGAAAGATTCTTAATTCTAATCGATCTGCGATAATTAAAATCTTGAGGAGCTCAAACTGCGGGAGTTTATAGAGGGAAACGATCTCAAGGGCCACGAGCCTACCCGCTATCTGTACATCCTCTCAAAAGTCCTCGAGATAGACCACGTAAACAAACTCGTCAAATTCATTGTCAAGCTGACCAGGAACTTGATTGCCCTCGGATAGAAGGTACTGCCTTTCTCCGAGGAGCGTTCGAGCTAGAAAGTCAAAATGACTTGGAGGTTCATCAAGTCCAAGCTGCAGAACATTTGATTTTTATATGGATAAAACTAAGTCTAAAGAGGTAAATCAGAAGCCCAAATAGGAGGCGCAAAGTTCGAGAGAGGCTGGCCACGAGAAGGAGAGGAGAGCCAACCCGGAGGAAGACCCGTTCAGCCAGCTGCGCGCGGAATACTATTCGCTGCAAAACGATAGGTAGAGCCAGTAGCTAAAGCTGGAGATCCAGCTCCTAGAAAAGAAGCTATAATCTTCAAAAGACACTTTACGAAGAGTGGAGTCAGAGTCTAAGAAGCTCACCTAGATGGAAAACAGAAGGATTATGGCCCTAAAGCGCAATACCGATCTGCTCAAGAAGGATATCTCCGTCATTGCCGACAACATCAACAAGATCTATCAGGACAATAACTCCGTTCGAGCCTGTATCGATGCTAGAACTAGGGAACTCTAAAGACTAAGGCGCTAGCGCACCAACTTGTAGGCCAAATCCCAGCAGCTGATCTAATAGCGCGAAAAGGCCTAAGCGACTCTCTAGAAGGCGAAGTAGTAGTTCGAAGCCCTTTAGAAATAAGACTAGCAGCAGACTCATGAATACGAGTAGATAATAGAGGCTGCGAAAGGAGCTGACCGTCACGCCAAGGATCTCTAGATCTAGTTTAGCAGGATTAAGAAATAGCTGTATCTGGCTGAACTGGAGAAGTAACAATTAAACTTGGCCCTCACCAAGAAGCGAGACCTCGAGATGGGGCAGGAACGAAGGAGGAGGGACCAGTAGAAGCGTCTCAAGGAACTAGAAAAACGCAAGGAAGAACTCACCTCCAAAATCTAGCAGGACTCCCAAGCATTGGAAAAGGGCTAGGAGGTGTTTTAGCCGTTAATTAAAAGGGCTGAGTAGCTGCAGGAGGAGATCATAGCTACCGAGACTTAGCTGATAAAGTCGCAAGGGCAGTTCAACCTACTATCGGGCGAGGCAGGTAGACTGTAAAGAAAGATTTAAAATTTCAATACAGAATACAGGAGCAGTAAAAATTAGATAGAGAGTCTTCACGACAGAATGCACCAGCTCCAGGATCTCTACATGGGCCACAAGGAGAAGCTACGGCTGTTCCTGGACCAGGACACCAGGATCAAAGAAATCCTGTCGCTGCGGGAGGAGCTTGAGGCCGAACTGGAGGGGGGTGGAGAGTCTCGGGACGGCGAGGGACAAAGTTGATAATTTATAAGAAATGCAAATCGATTACCTTTAAAAACAAATTTAACACTGCCTACATCAATCCTTTTTAGATCTTGCCCAGCTCCTGCCTATCCTCAAAAAAATTGACTCCCTTCCTGTCCTCCGAACCAATCTCAAGGCGCTCCTCCTCAGACTCCTCAATCGGGCCACTCTCCTCAAAGACATAAAGCTAGTCGATTAACTTAGGTCCCTGTTCACTCGGAAACCGGCCTCAGACGATCTGCTTATCAAAGCCTGCCTTTCATCTGCTTAGTTGCGATTGGACCTCTAATAAATTGAAAAGGCGAATTAACTGCTTCTAAAGGTGGTCGTGGTCTAGAACAAATGTTAAGCGGAGAGCAAAGTCTGGCTTCATGTTCTAATAGGACGCAAATAGCGAATCTTGGGGAGACTAGAGAAGGCTCTCCATCACCTTGAAAAGGCTAGACACACTAATTAAACAAGGGTCAAAGACCATGAACTAAAGGCCAGCATTCTGAGCTAAGAGGGAAAGATAGCCTCACTTAAACAAAATTATTTGTAGGCTTTGAGATATTTCGTTCTTGCCAAGAAGGCATCGCCAGGCTCTGAGGGCGCCGTCTTACTCATCGTGCAGACTGTCGAGGAAATGTTCGACAGGGGTTTGCTCACTAATCGGAATAGTTCGTTCTCCGGCAAAAGACTTACCTCGGCCACAAGAAGCTCGAAACGGATTCGCCGATCCGTTTAGCTCAACGACTCGTTCTTTATTTCTAACAGGTAAAACAATAATAACTCGTTTATTAACTTTCCCGAACGAAAGCGGATCGTCAAAAAACCCCAATCGAAAAGGCCCAACCTATCCTTCTTTGATTCAGACCAGAAGGCCAAACTCTGGTCTTCTATCGTAACTCCATAGCTCAAGCGGGAGCCCTTAGAAATTAAGATCAGCAGCACTTATGACGAGTCCTAAACAAGATTCAAGGACAAATAAATCAAATTTTAAGCAAAATAGTAAATAATCGTCAGCGAGTCGGAGATCGACTAGGATTTCTAGCCCTCGCCCTTCCTAGCTCGGGAAGAGCCCTTAGACCAAAAGCACCATTTCAATGCGCGATTGCACTGTCTCTACATGGGAAAAAGGATATCGAAAGAGCTCTAGGGGACTGTGTATCTTTCGCGCAAAGAGCGGGAAGTTTAAGTAGATTTCGAGGGTTTCAAGGGATGGTTGGAGTGGGACCAGAAACTCTAGGAGGTCAAGGAGAGCATGCTGGCAATTGAGCTATTTCAGCCTAAAGTAGTATTTTTGTGCAAATGAGTGCTAATTCAATTACTTACTCTATCCATCTGTCCGTAGAACAAGCTGTTCTCAATCGCTCTGAAAACCAGGTTGAGCACTTGCTTTGATCTCAACTAGTTGTGGCTCCCTTTGAAGACGATCCAGTCCTTCACTCCTCGGAATTCCCTGTATAGATCGAAGAGGTGGTCCAAGTCGATCAACTAGTCATTGTATCCGCCCATGAAGATAATGTGGCAGTTCTGTGGCTTATTTTGGACGCTTTTCCACACCTCCAAATCCTCAAACTTGACTTCCGCCTCCTAGTTTAACCTTTTCTAGATGCAACATTTCAAAAAACTAAACCCAATCGAGAAACAGCATTACGGCAGACAGAAGGGTTTGCCTCTCATCGAGAGCTCCGTCCCTAGCCTTTAAAAGCTGAAGAACGGAGAGTCGACCACCGAAATGGGGAAGGGCCTTGCCAGCAGGATGCTGACTGCCCCCATGCTGCTACCCCAGGGAACGACTGCCCTATTGTATTTAGCTTGTAGAAATTTGACAATGGTCTATATCTGTTTGCTCTCGCGAAGTCCGATAGTGACGATCTCCTGGTCATGGGGAGTGCGAGACTCGGCCATGCCACAACCCCCAAAGTCAAAGCATGCGAAACTTAGCTTTTTGGGGACAGACTAGTAGACGCTTAGGGAGTCGATTCTTGAGCTGCTGTTGCCGTGGCAGTAGAGGATTATAGGCGCATCGCAATTCATTTGAATCGCTACTGAGAGTGGTAGACTCATATCCTAATGTTCAACCCTTAGATGCTGGATGAGGCGGTCATGCTTCTCCTGCGCTGCGAAGACTGATTAAAAGACGCTGAGATCGTAGACTTGGCGAGGCGGCCGCACGATGCTCTGATAGATCGCGTCAATTATCCCGCTGCCGTTTTTCTATTAATACTTAAAATCTTCTTTTTTCATCACTCAAATCTTTATTTTAGTCACGCGGCCTGCAGACCCCTTCTTCGCCTACTTCTCGATTTACGCTCGCATGCTCTCGTAGCTTAGTTGCTCCAGTGAAGGCTCCAACTCCAATGAGGGGTCTTCGCCAGGAATTAGTAGCCACTCGGGACAAGTCTCTATATCGAGTATGTGGCTGACAATGTAATCGCAGAATATTTATTAGCCTGGACTGAGTCCCCTTGTGGCAATGAGGGCGAAGACACAATTGCTTTACTACCGCTATTCGCCTATCACGGGCAGGAATCTTCTTAGTTGCTCGATGAAAAAGTTTTAAGGAATGTCGACCTTAATGGCTATAGCATTGGGAGCGAGCGTGGGGGGAGGGTGGTTGGCCATGAAGGCGAGGGCATAAGGGTTGATCTGCTGAGGAAGAACTGGGTTAACCAGAGACTTTGTATACTTCTCCTTGAAAAAGGTATAATCCTCCATGGAATAGCCGTAGTCGAATGGATATGGGATAAGACTCTCCTTGACGAACATGTCTTGCTCGAAGACAATGCATTTCTTGTCCTTGATGTGTTGCTCTAGTTTCTTATTGCCAGAGAAGCAGACTCCTGGGAAGACGCCAAGCAGCTGTCCAGCCTTGCTTTTAATCTCTGAAGAGTAAAAAAGCCCATTCCCAGCATCGTAGTGCTCCAGAGAGCTCCTCCTGACCTCGAGTCTGAAGCCTATTTGTTAATGAAGTTTAGATAGGTTTTCTTTCGACCAAAAGTATTCGTAAACAGGAGGTGACTTAATTGAACTTCCTGCCAAGTAAATTTGTTCCTCAATTTAAGTGCTTCGACTGAATTTGACCGACACGACCTCTCTGCTTCTAACCAGGTTGTGCATAGAGTTCAGCATGAAGAACAGCTGCTAAAGGTGGCAGGTTTGTGCAATAGAGGACTGCTCTTCGATGGAGAGTAAGTAAGCGTTCTAAATCAGTTCACTCGATTTGTCTTGAAAATGGCCAGCCAGCTTTACTCCCTGAAAGATCTTAAGCCGGTGTTGGTAGTCCTTGATTCGGGCCAAATTCTGGCCCAACAAAATATTTTTTTTGAAGATCTTTGAATGCATTATTTTTACAATTCATTAATTGAGAAGCCTCGTTCGCTGCTGGATGACTTGGATCGCCAATCTTTACCAAAGAGCGTCCGGCTACACCTCGGCACTGAGAACTCCGAAGCCCATGACGAACTGCAGGCAAGGGAGCAAGTCCTGCAGATCAGCCTGCATAGAAATTCCTATAAAAGTGGAAAAAAGATTATTGGTTGCAATTTACTAGTACAAAAACAGGGACCCTTCTCGGAGGAACATAATGTTCGACTAGCCGAACAGACTGTTGTCTAGCACGTAGCCCACGGCCAGGTAAAGGCACGAGTTCAGCAGGATTGTGCTAGAGTGATTCTTTGAGTTAACTTAGAGTGCAGTGAGGTCCACGAGCTGTTGCATTCTGAGTCTGATAAGAGTGTTTGCGCGTAGGGTTAGCTGGGGCAGCATGACTCCCTGGACAAACTTATCCCAGAGAAGGGCGAGCTCGTCAAATTAATTCTGAAGAGTGGGGATGACCAGTACGTATTGAAGTAATCTGGAGATTTAGAGCTATCGGCTTTTGAACTCGGTGATGGGAGGAGAGAAGTCAAAAATTGAAAGAGGTCGCACCTCCTCTATCTTGCTTGAAATCAGCAGGCAGGCATAAGTCCGGCCTCGAAGCGACTCCTTTGTCCCGGGCTAGCTAACCTTGTTCACTCTATCCAAAATAGAGATCGCCAAGTATAGAGTCTGGCGCGATAGGCACCTTTGGAAGCACTCCTTCATTAGTAGATTGACAGATTTAGCCCGTTGGATCCATGAAAGAGAAGGCTTCTCTTCAGGCTGAGGAGTTGGAGTGTTGATGATCCTCAGAGTTTACCCACAAAGCAGTGAACTTTTGAGTTAGTGCAGTTGGTTTCTTGCAGAATGAACCTAAGCAGAATTATACTATCGTAGCAGAGGAACGCTGGTGTTCCTTTTGTGAGACTTCTTTTTCAGGAGTTTGGCGTTAGGATTTGCGTTTTCCTTGGAAGCCTGCTTCTCCTTAACAGAGACTTTCCCCTTCTTGAGCTTGGAGAGGTTGGAGAGGTGACTGTATTTGGGTTACTTAATCCTGCGAGTGGTGGGCTCTTGGAGGGGATTGGCTCGAGAGTTGACGATAGTGCGGGAGGGCTAACGAACTAAATTCATGAAAGACTCGCATTTAATAATCAAGTATTGATAAAGGATAGCCACTCCCCGTAATCAATGGAATCCTCCTGGTGGTTGAAATGCTGCTTGAGCATGTTCATGCCACTGTCCTAGTCCAAACCCATCGCCATTGCCAACCGCATCAGCTCATTCAGTTCAATCCGATCATTCTTCGAATATTATTTGAAGGCCTGTCGAGAGGCCCACCGCCAGTACTAGTCCTAGCGGTTGATGACAAAGATCCTGAATTCAGGGAAAGGGATGAAGGGAAGTTTGATCTGGTTGAAGAATTCAATGGCGACTTGCTCTGCGTCGTTCTCGGAGAGGTTCCTAGAGATGAAGTAGATAAGCTAGATGAGACTTATCTCGAAGGTGCGAGTTCGATTTATAGCGTAAAACATTTCAAGGTGAGCCTCGTCGGCCTACTCGCTCAGAAATTGCAGCACGCCCTTCATGATGTACAACTTTATCCGCTCAATTGGCTCGTATATGTTCAGTGCCATCCCAAGCTATTTCCTCAGCTCTTTGGAGTTTGTGAAAATCTTTGCCCCCTCGAAGAATGGGAATTCTAAACACTCAAGAACGGAGGGGCGGGTCTTGTGGTCGTGGCTGAACATTGAGCGGAAGATGGACTCGAAGTTAGTTTCGATGCGTGCCTTTAGCTTGACATTGCGTTTTTAAATGTTCTTTATGATTTATGTTTTATCTTTGCCGAAAATAGGGCTGACGCCGTAGAGCATGAGGTGCATGATAACTGCTATCGACCAGACGTAGCCTCTCTCCGAAGACTCACCCTTCAATGACTCCGGGCTCTAGAAAATATAGTCCTAGTCCCGAACGAGCAGCTAGTAGGGCTCAATGAGTTTAGGGATGAAGTTATCATTAATGAGGATGGAGTTTAAGTTGATTTTGACTTCTCTGAAGCCAGCCCTCAGCAGACAGTTGCAGGTTTGAAGCAAGTACACTATTATCTTTTTGGTGAGTTCGAGTCGCTTTTCCTTGGTTTATTTCTAAAGTCCAGCTATAAAGTTCTTAAGAAGGACGCCTTGTGGACGCTCTTTGACCACACTCACAAACTAGTCCCAGTCGTAGAACACGAACATCTTTACGACAAAAGGGAACTGTTTCTGCGCAAAGACTTTGCTGCACCTTTTAATAAAATTGATTTAAGTCTGGGTGAGAAGGACCTTGCGGTGGACGTGGAAAAGCCTAACGGCTTTGGATCTTATGTGCTCAGCCAAATAGATATTTCCCCGTAGAACGATGTCTGAAGTTTCTAGGTTCTCAATTTCGGAGAGCTTGTAATCCTGGGAAGGTACCTTCTTGGCCTACTGCCTATTGGATTTTAATTTTAAGCGGCTGCTCTGCTGACAGCCCATTTAGATAAATTTAGATGATTAACCAGGAGCCTAGCAGGGTCTCCTAAATACTCGCACAGTTCGCCTAGAGTTCAGGCTTCACTGAGCACCTTCACTCCCTCAAAAAATAAAACACGCATCTCGCCGTCGAGGAAGAAAAAGTCAGGACTCAGGTTCCCAAGCCCATGGCGATCTCCAAGTCTGCATCTTAGCTGCAGCGTGACAAGACCAGCCAGCTTCACGAAAGCGCGCTGCGGAGGGAATCGCAGAGCGTAGACAGAAAATAAGGAGGGAGCGAAGAGTCATAGATTTCAAATAAGGAGGGACTGCTGTAACTGCCGTTAAACTTCAACTAGAAAATTCTCAATGAGATCGCCAGCAATCAATAGTTTTATTAATTCCAGCTCTATAAAATTAGCAGGAAGCTAGTCTCCGGTTTCTTTGACTTTTCCTTCAAAAACTTCGCTCGCTTGAAGAGAGTCTAACTGGTACACGAGGCCCTTGCCCTCTCCCGGCTCAGGGCTGAAGAGACCAGACTCAAGATCGAAATCAAGACAAACCTCGGGGTGAAGAAGGACAAATTGTTAAAGAACTACTATGAGGCGATCGCACGGAAGTCGTTCCTAGTCCTAAAGCTACGAAGGCAGGAGACAAAGCTGCGACACAATGCATTTCTTTAGATTAACTTTTATAAGTACAAATTTAAATCTCTGAAAACAATTTTTTCTGGGTGGAAAAGGCTCACTCGTGCAAGGCTCGTCCTCGCCGAGTCAGAGGACTAGGCCAACTCCCAAATCCTTAAACTACGGCTAAATGAGCTGTCCCTGATCATGAGGAACAGGCAGCGTTTGATCCTTAAGGAGGCGCTGATTTGCTTGTGCCTGAGAAAGTGGACAGCCCAGAGTCCTCCGCTGGACTTGTGCAAACGCTGGAAGATTTTGTGTGATAAAGTCAGGTCCTCTTCTCTTTAGTAATAAATAATCCCTTCTGATATCTTGAATGAATCGGTGTTTGCCTCCGCCAAAAAACCCATGTCTGAACACTGCCACCTCTCCCTCAAGAAGACGAGTGTTAAGGGCACCAACAAGCACTTCAACTCTTCCAGCCCAGAACCCTAGGACTAATTCAAACTCACTCCTAGCCAAGAAATTAGCAGACCCTAGACAAGACTCAGCGGGCAAGTATCTGCCTTCAAGGTGGACCCCAAAATGCCCCTCTAAAAAATATAGTCGAGATAGTCCAACATCAATGTACTGTAGAATCAGAGCAATTCGCTGCAAAAGAAGTGCTTCTTGGCTCTCAAGAAGTACACTAATAGAAGAAAGGCCCTCTCGGACACAAAGGAATTCAGCAGACTCAAACTCCTAAGCAAATGCTTCAAGGCACTTCGGGTGGTAGCCCCCCCCGAGGAAGAAGAGCTTGAGACCAGGCGGCGAAAGAAAAAGGATTTCGCTTATCTTCAGGACCTCGAAGGCCTCTCAACAATATAGTTCGGGGAAAGCGCGGAGAAGGACTAATTCACCTAATTCTACGATAAAACACTCATGGTCAAAGCATTCGAGACTCTCAGAGGAAACTACTGCCGCAACAGAAACAGGTCCAAGAAAGAGGAGGCACAGCTTATCGCCTTTAAAACCTCTCAGGTACTCTTGAAGACCTTCAGGGGATGGAAAAATTTTGTGCAAAAGAGCATTGAGCATCGCGAGCGATTACTCAGGTTTAGGCTCAGATCGATGCAGACCTCAAGGGCCAAGGTTTTCTACTACCTTAAGACAACTGCACAAAACGCAATTTCACGCCGGAACTCGCTTTTAGAGCTATCTAAAGGGATCAGAGTGACAGGCCTGCTCGTGCGCTCATTCCTCGGCCTGAAGGAGTAGTGGGAGCAGGCAGTGCGATTGCGCCCCATCGAAAACAAAGCTCTTTTGCTTTACAACTCGAAACTGCTAAAAAAGACCTTCCAAAGACTAAGATATGGCACGATCATCGAGTCCTAGCTGCGTCGAAAAAGTAAAAGTTCGGAACTCTCTGAGTCTTCCTCTCGCTCTTAGTTTTAGCTTGTTAGGAACCACTTCAACCTCTGGAAGTCCTACTACATTAAACAGAGGACCTATCGCATCTTCGTCTGGCACTACAAACAGCTCCGTGCGCAGTAAACCAAGCGTAAAGTGCTGCAGCACTGGAAGCACAGGATGCTGGCGGGACGGAGTGACTAGAGGCGAGACGGCTATAGGCCTAGCCACGAGGAATGGCTGGAACGATACTTCGAGCGAGTGATGCAGCTGTAGCAAGTTTTCAGTCAGGCGTGAATAATTTTATAAATAATAATGTAGGAGTTGCTGAGCTGGGGAAGACAAAATCCCACTTTCTTTGAGGACGACGAGCTCTTCAATTCCAACGAGCCCTCCCTCCTCACCGACACCCTCTCGAATCTCAAACTCGAATTGACCGCCTTGAGGGATTAGAATCAGCAACTCAGGAAGGAGCTCACTCTCAAGCACGATAAGTGCGAGCAGCTCTAAAAACAGTGCCAAGAATTGAGAGTGAAGCTGTCATTCTGCGAGAACAAGTAGTAGCGAGGCGCATCGGAGCGACTTAAGTAGACGTAATAAAGATGGCTAAGATCAGAGAAGGAGCGCAAGCAGCTGAAGATGTAAAACTAGCGGATACTACTAAAGCTGGCAGGTGAGTGCTAACACGAAAAGGAAAACCATATTCGCTGTCTTGAGGACATCATTCAGCAGAGCTAAATCAAAATCAAGAACCTACAGTACCAGCTCGATATTAAAAACTAGATCACGGTGGCCATGTACGCCTCCGTGGAGTCCAAGGAAAACATCAAGACCAGACAGCCGCTCAACTACAAGGCCAAGAGTCCGAGCCGAGGCCAGGCCAAGGCAAAGTCCAAGAGTCCCGGGGGGTGGATCAAGAGGTTGCAGAGCGAGAAGGGATGGCTGCGACAGTGGAAGTGAGTGCGTTATATACTATAATTATTAATGTTCTTGTTTCCCGAGAAGGAGTTTCTGAGCGATGTCAATATCGTTGACTTCACCAACGAGCAGTACTTTCTCCCCGAAGGCCTCTCCCCCCTCCATCGCTTCCGGCACATTTTCCTCCACGGAGACGCTCAGCAGCGACTCGTCCTACTCAGAGAGGTCTCATTGCTCGTTTAAAGCTGCGGACTTCCCTCTCTCATAAAATACCTGGGCGAGGAAAGCCTAAGTGCTGAGGAGCAGGCTGTGGTCGGGAGGAGCCTGGGAGAATGCATGTCAAAAGGGGTAATGTATTGCTAACAAGTGAGATTTTTTAAAAAAGCGACATATAATTACTGCTGCCCATCCTCAGAGCCAATATCCGCTCCTTGGACGCTGAAGTGGCCCAATCTTGGATCGACCTATTCAAACTCATCTACTCTGAACAAATCCCCCTTCAGTAGGAGGCTGATCTTTTCTAGTCTTTCCTCGCACTCTCCTAAGCCAAGCAGGCGACAGTCTGCAAGATCAGCAGCGCGAGGATAGGAAGTGTGTTGGCTGAGAAGTCGATGAGCAGGTACCGAGAGCCACTAATGATGCGAGTGAAGCGGCTGCTGGCGTAGTCGGACAAGGAGCTGCTGCTGACGTTAATCAACTGTACCATAAATTCGATAATCAAAAAGTCGAGCGAGTAATTCATCTAGATTAACATCCTGGACTCAGTATGCTCATCACCAGCTCTTCTTCCTCATTTCCAAGGCACATGAGCTTACTGCAGTTGCAGCCTTCAGAGTCATCTTTACCAACCTCGCCTCCTTCTCTCTTGAGGAGCGCTCATCCAGGCTCATCGATGTCTTCTACCTGGGCGTCAAAAGCAGCCAACTGGGCGCTGTTTCGGCCGAGCTGCTAGGGGTGACGTTTGAGGCGATGCTGCCGGTCTTTTCGACGAGCAGGGAGATGACGTAGGTGTTTCTGGAGCATTTGCTGTAAATGTGGTAAGGAGGAGGAGAGCAGCGGGTAAGCGTGGTGCTAAACTTCTATGGAATCCTCAAGCTGAACCCTCACAAAGATCTCTAAAATTACTTCGTGCAGCTGCTCTAGAAGAGTCTGCAAAAAGAGTGCTAATTTAGTGTAAAGGCCAAGCTGGCTCCTCTCCTGCATTGTATCGCAGCTGACTCAGACTCCTGCAGATATGTCGTCTCCAGGCTCTTCCTTTCTCTGCTCAAGGATACCCTCGAACATATGGGTGAGGAACAAGCAGATCGGTAGAGCCAGCTGCTAGTAGTACAAAGCATCGAGAGCGTGTGCAAAACATTTAACTAGGTAAAAAGGAGCGAGTTGCTCAGCTTCGATGAGCTGACACTGACGGTCAAAGAGATCATCGTTAAGTCTCTTAAAACCTACAGGAGTTCATTAACCTAAGTTGGCCTAAATGCTCTAATCCAGTACGATGGTAACTAGAATTGTCCAGTTCTCCAAAAAGAGGACTCTGAAGAGCGAGGTGATTCCGTTTTCGATCGAGTCGATGTCCAAGAACAGCATTTACGGAGAGTTGTTCGCGGAAGTGTTGCTAGTGATAATCCAGAAGAAATGCCTTCTCAAGGACATCAAGGAGATCGTCGACTCCCTCGAGCTTGTCTTCTATAACTAGAGTTGCTTTGTAAGGTACTTGGGCTATATATTCGTATTTAGGCTAATTTAATTCTCAAGTCGCAGACTCTGTTCACAATTCAGACTCGTCCCCAAATTACTGCGCATGGTTATTGGCAAGAGTTCCCAGATACACCTACACCTCTCTGAAAATTTGCTCAATATCCGCTACAAATTAAATTTTGAAGATTCAGAAATCTTCAGAGCGACCACGGAGGAGCTGTGCGGCAGCCCCAACAAGTTAGTGAGTTCGAATGCTAAAAAACAAAGGGACGCTATTCATCTTATTGACTTTTAGCGAGGGTCAACTGCTCTTAAGATGAAGTAGGAAGATATCCAATTTGAAAAGAAGGAGCAGACAATTTGGTTGGATGTTTTGTAAAGTGAGCACAGCAATCTGCTAAAAAGCAACAAATCAAACAAAAAGAGGACGAATTTTCTGCCATAAATCAAGCGTCCCATACGCTCAATGCTGGAAGTTGATTCCAAACCAAATCTAAGATCGAAGAAGATTATAAACAGGAAAAAATGATTTTAAGCAATCAGTCTTGTACAGAAGAGTCTTTCGATAGTCCGCTGACCTGTGACTTTTTCCTCATCTACCTGATTCGCTTTAGTTGGAAGTGCGTCTGCTCTCTCTATGAAAGATTCTCAGACTAGTTTTGCTCACCCAGTTTTACCATTTCAGTCTTTGTGTCAAACAGCATCTTGATTGGCACCTTCTTAGATAATGCTTTTGCCTAGGGAACTTACTCCTGCTTCATTTCCGCCTGAATCTGGCCTGTCTCGGTGTGCTAGCTGTCTTGATTCTTAATCACTTAATTCTAAGGAATGATGCTCTGGACAAACGGTATTTCTGAAATGATTTGTTGAAAAGAGACAGTATTGTTGTTGGTGGGAAGGGGCGTAAAGGGAAGCAGGTCGTCCCTGTACTGCCTGTTCCTCACGATTTAATTAATTTCTGTCACTTGAATATCTTTTTTTTGGATATACTTCTACATCCTCTAAACTTCCTCACCGATTTCCTAGAACCTGTACACTTGGGAGCAGGGGGACTGCTACACTGAAATGCTCGGCCTGCTCATGTTACTCTGTAAAATGGGGCATGTGTTACAACTTTTTCTTGTCTAAAATAAGCTTGGCCGATAAATTGGGCGGTACGTGCTGCCCAGAAGAAGGTCCAATTCTAGAATTTTTTATTAATGGCGAATTTGTTGGTAAAGGTCACTTTTTCCCAATTTTAAGTAGCTTGGCGGTTAAATGCTTTATTATAACTAAGTTTGGTAAATAAGCTCTTTGGTCCTCTTGCTGAGGAGCCACCCCTCCTTTTCTTATTGCTTTCTTGGTTGTACGGAAGAGTGGATTTAGTTGAGTTTGGATTTGATTTTTTTGGCCTGAGCGAGGTAGTGCGCCTGCTTGCTGTATGCAGATTTGGTGTTAAAAGGGTAATGCATTGATTATTATTTTAATAATAACTGAATACTAATGAAAGTAGGCGGATAAATATATGTAAATTTTAAGTGAGCAGGCCTGACAAGGACTAGGCCTACTCCAAGGAGCACACGGGTGCACAAGGCTAACCAGGTTGAGCTCGTGCAGCAGTCCCATCCACCCCTCCGCTTAATTAAGCTAGAGCAATAAATTTAGTGAATAAAGAGGATATTTAATTAAATGAACGAGTTAGAAAAACTGAGGGAACAAGTCTGCATTCTGAAGTCTTAGCTCGAACTTAAATAAAAAAAGCTCAAACAAATAATCAAGGAAAATATCAACGAAAGAAAAAGAATCGAGGAAGCCTTCGCCGAAGAGCTGCAATCCGAACGCATCAAGGTCAAGCAGCACTCCGCTAAAACTTCTTAGCTGCTCCTCAAACTTGAAAATGCCAGCAAGGAGCTGGCGGCGCTCAAGTAGTTCTTAAGCCATAAGGAATAGTAGCTAACTGAATTCAGACAAGAGAACGAGTAGTTGTCGCAGGAGGTCGGCTAACTCAAATGCTAAAAGCGAGGCTGGAAATCCAAATTCGAGCTCACCAAAATCTAAAAGGGGGAGCTGGAGACTTAGCTTAAGCGCCTCAAGAAAAAGCAATTCCTGAGCATGAGCAAATCGGTTTCAAACTCCCCACGTAGCAAAAAGCAGCTCCTGCAGGTGCCAGCCTTCGATGAAACTGTTTAGCCCTCGTAGCCGGCAAGGATTGAGGGTCCACAGAAGGAGCGCTATGAATACGAACTATACGAATAAAAGCAGAGGAATTTCAACTTGATCAAGGAACTCAGGGCCCTCGACATCAAGCTGAGATGTCTGGTAAAGCAGCACTAGGAAGATTTGAGAGATAAAGACAAACGCTATAAATAAGACACTTCGAAGCTGCGAAGAGTAAACGGGGAGCTGCGAAAAACAGTGAAATAGCTACAAGAGCAGTAGTCGAAGGTGCGACGGAACCGGCAGGCGAAAGTCCGCAAGGAGGACACTTTGTAGTTCAGTATTTCGGTCCTGAACAGATAAAATCTTAGCAATAATCGAATTCTATGATATATTAACGACATTCAACGTTTACTATGCACGCTCGCCTTGCTGTTGTACTTGGAGTAGCTGCTGCCCGATAACCTACCGCTCTTCTCGATCCTGCTCAACTACTGCGTGTGCACGCACTATAACTACTTACGCTGGATGCTGTACTTCTGCAGAATCTTTTCCAGCTCCAAGGTCCTCTGTCTTTTTTTCTACTCAACTCCGAGAAGAATCTTCTGCCTGAGTGCGTTGATTTCAGCTTCTTGCCTGTTTTTGAGCTGGAGGAGCAGGTTCTTGAGTTTCTGGGATCGCTGGACTTGGTAGCGTTACATTTAGCCCCGCTCAAGCTAGTTAGCCCTCTGTTGAACTTTATGCGCTTAGACGTAATTCTAGTGCTTGGCCAAGTTCTACTATATTTTGCGCAGGTTCATGAGCTATGGACTCTCCTTGGGCTTGGCTGGCAAAGACTCCTGCAGCTCCGATTAGTACTTAAGCAGTTACTAGTTATGTCGACTCAGCATATCGGACTCGGCCTTGTCGATGTCTAACTAGAACTGCCGTTGGATGGAGTCCCAATCTGTATTGAACTTTTATAGCTCATCAAGATGGAGCCTCTCGATTTAGGCTTTCTGATAAAAGACCTACTTCTTGACGCTGCCTTGTTAGGAGCTGTTCTTTGGCCTGGCGGTCGAACTAGGCCCTGAGTTCCTGGACCTTGCGCTTGGCCAGCTCAGCCTGGACGTAGTTGCCCTTCTTTTAACAATTTTTTTGATGATCGTAAATAAGTTCGATGCTTTGTTACAGTGTAAGGCCCTAAGGCAGCTAAATTTACTTATGCGCAGTTGTGGGCCGAGGGTTATTTTTCATTTAAAATCGGTTAGCCAATCAAGTCAATTTATTCTCCTTCTTCTCCCAACGTCCTCGCGTGTTTTTGTTGGGGATCACAGACTCCACACTCTCCTCCCAGCTTAGTCCCTCTGCACGTCTGCACAGAAGGTGGGCCACTACGTCAATATTGAGGCAGTTCTTGAAACCAATTAAGTGGTCAATAGGTAGCCTGCAAGTGCGAATGTTGAGCTATCGAGCGCGATCAATGCTGGCATTTTTGTAAATGCTTCTGTCGACGAGCCCGCCGATGACGTAGACTTATTTCTCTTTCCCGACCTCATTCAACAGTTCTTAAGCGTCAGGCGATAAATAGATGATAGAAAAGTCTTTGAAAAGATCAGGAAGAGATTCGTTCGAGTACCGGATCGGCAATTCCCTCATACTAAGTTTTTACAGCAAGGGGACATAAGATTCGCTGAGTCCCACGACCGAGAGGGAGGCTGGACAGACCGCTTTACGCATGACGATGTAGGTGAGTCGGATCTGCTATACAAGACTGCGTTGCTAGTAAGAGTTCATGGCGTGGTGGTAAGCGCAGTCGATGACAATGGGGAATCCATGCAGAAAGCCTTAGAGCGCATTGTTTTTTTATTTCTTCTTACGTAGATCCTTCTAGTCTTTAAGCTGTTTGATAGCCTAATCGGACAGTCCTTACAACTTTCGGACCAGTCTCCGCTTATGCTTTTCCTTGAGAAACTTGAGGCGGGCTTTTCGGGATTCCTAAGTGTGTGAGTTAAGGAGTGTGGAGCGCTTTTAAAGGCGACGAAGATAACGCTAATGTGATTAAGGAGAGAGAGAGGGGGATTGAAGATACTCGTCTAGGTCGCAAAAAAGAAAATCATCAGATTATTACATATATGATTTGCAAATCAATTGTGATAAGATAGATGGCGTCTCCGCTCTGAACTAAGGTATTGCTTAAGTTCTTCGTATTTGTCGAGAAGCGATCTAGGAATTGACAGAGATACTTTCTAGCCAAGGTTCTCTGAACCAGCACCTGTCTCTTCTCCTTTATCCTACTCAGAAGCTGTCTCTTCTTCACCAGCTTCTTCGCCTTTCTCTTCAGCAGGGGTCTCTTCTTCACCAGCTTCTTCGCCTGTCTCTTCAGCAGGGGTTTCCTCTTCAGCAGCCTACTCGCCTTTCTCTTCAGCTGGGGTCTCTTCTTCAGCAGCCTACTCGCCTTTCTC
>QQSS02056657.1:0-18042 GCA_003687565.2 Craspedacusta sowerbii
ATATATATATATATATTAGCAAAATCCTTGTCGGAAAATTTTTATTTGCAGACGTTTCGGCTACACCACAAACACGCCAATGATGATGGATGATGGATGATGGATGATGATGATGATGATGATGATGATGATGATGATGATGATGATGATGATGATGATGATGATGATTCTATATATATAAATATATGATATTGAAATTAAACTGCCGGTATCTTATAGGCAAATCAGGGCTCATTAACACATGTAGAACTTTACCACGCTTTAGCAAAACAAATAGATGACTGCAGTCACAGGACATCAACTTACCCTGGCACCGATAGCCTTGCTTTCCAAATACTCCCCTAATCAAAGAAAAAAATCTGACACTTCTAAACAAAGGAAAACAAAGGAAACTAGCTCATCGAGCTCAGGCTAATCAAAACTAACTCCACGAATCTCGCTTTAAATATTTCAAATATTTTAATTATTTGGACAAAATAACAACACTTTTAAATCTTCGCGACATGTTTCGACCTTCAAAAGTCATTTTCAAAAACATAATAAATTGATAACCGTAACCTCACATATAAATAAGTTTCAGTACAGTTGCCATAGAAACATGTGACGATTTAAAATTGTTGATATTTTTGTCCAAGTATGCAGAAGTCTCTTACGTAAAAGACCACTTAATTATTTGACATTTTAAAAATATGAATCAAAGCACTGTGAAGGCATTAGTACAGCGTTTCACAGTGAGGGCGTGTTCTAAGAATCTGCCTTTATTCCTAAGCCATGGCCCATGCAAGTCGATCAGTCGATGCAAAACCTGATCTACAAAAATACTTAGGTGAGCAACCTCTAATTCAAACAAGTCTATGACATAACAAGAAAGGCTAGCAAATGGGTAGCAATCTATTTAAAACCCTCCTCCCTCTCTCTCCCTAATATATATATATATACATACATGTTCTCAGAAAAAGAAGGACAATTGTGACATGTTTCGAGGTTCATCTCTCATTATCAGGCGTACAGGCGTATCAGGAACAAAATTGAATATAATTACGTGCACATTTACATAAAGTTTTTCTGCAGCAACCTTGAAACCTGTCGCGATTAAAAACAATCCCTCGTTTTCTGAGATCATAAAAACTAACAGAACAAAGAATATTGCGTACCAAATAAAGTCCTTGCAATGCGAGCAGAATGTTAATTGGCGCATGTAGGTAGCCATGAACTTGTGACCACTGACTTGATGAATACGACGCCGCATAGCACCCCTACGCCCCCTGTTTTTCATGTAGGACTTTTCCCTTTCACGGAACAGCCGTTGGGGAGTCGTATCTGACAAAAAGGATTACAAAAAGACATGGTCCAATAGAAAACCCACAATTTACCTAGAATTATAGGAGGATGACACTTGGCACAAAAAAAGCTTAACTTCAAGTGGCCTGTTTTATGCAGAGACATTATTCTACATAAACATGTTCGAGAGGGCAGGGGGACTCAGATGGACACTTAGGTGTCCTAATTTTATTTAAACAAAAACAGGACTAATGTCCTATGAAATTCCAGTCGTAAAGTGATTAACTAGTAGCACTTTAGAGAAAGCCACATGAAAAAGAATTCATTCTATACTAACCATTTGTATAGGCTAAGCGATTGCACACCCACTTAATGCCCTGAAGAATTGGCCATAGAGACATCGAATTTTGGTACACAAAACTGACAAGATTCTTGGATAGGCATGGCATTAGCCAGGAACAGTATGCAAAGAGCTGCTTATGTCGCTAGTCAGAGAGAAAACTTCATTCTTAATATCAAAATACTCAGCACTTGTATTGAACAACTACACTAATTTGAGCTTCCTCCAAGAAAGCAATAACACAATAACCCTAATGTTGCAGGCAAAAAGGTTACTTTCTTAATCTAAAAGTTCTCCTAAAATGCAGGAATTAAAAAGTTTACTTTTCACACTCTTGCACACTAGCAAAATTTCCTGAAAACGAATGAAATTTTCCTGACTTGTTCATAATCGTCTCATGGTTAGGGTGACATTAATTCAAACAAGACAATCTGCGCATCTAGTTTGCTCTTTAAACTCACAGAAACATGTTTTCTTCTTCATTTTTCTACTTTTGATTAGAGTGCTAGCTGTATCACCATTCCTGGTGTCTGATGGTTGGCTTGCTCATGAAGATTCAGTGGGAGTTTAAACCCAATCTTTATCCGAGCTTGGAACCCCCAGCTAGATTAGCAAACTGGCAGTGTTAGTAATATGCCTTTAAGCACTACTTGTCTGATTGGAGCATTATACAAGCATTGGGCTTGGTCTAAAACTCAGCTAACTGGCTCATTGCGAGAATAACTGCTATTAAATAAGGATTTCATGTATGGGCTTTGATTAGGACTTTCATGTCGTCTTCTAAGTAGAATCACATGTAAGATCTTAGCTTTATCAAAGCTGCAAAATTACATGCATAATCATAAGAACTTTTTTTAAGTCACTAAGCTCAATACTAATTTCAGATGATAGCTAGTCCAAATTATTACTTAAGTTGACAACTAAGCACATGGCTTTATTCTCCTTGACAGTTATCACTAGGGAAAAATTTCATGCTTACCAGCCTGACAAGATCTAAACTCAATAAAGACATGAAGCTTTCCAGCTGGCTCAAGTTGAACCTGAAATGCAATGCAAAGACATAAGAACTATAATACTACACAAGCAAGCATGAAATAAGTAAACATGAAGCACAAAGTCTAGGTAGAGAAGGTGGAGGTTTGCAACATTGTGCCTTACCATTTTAAAAGATGTGATGTTTCAACTCAGGTGCCTTTCTCCATCAAAGAAATCGAACACAAAAGCTAGGCTCACAGACATTTTTAGGAATTAGAAATCAAGGGACAAAGCATAATTTAAATCTACATGGCCTTAGGTACATTCAGAGAGAATTCAGGGGACAGAGCTACAATTATGTGAGGTAATTCAAAAAACTGTAATTTAAAAACAGGAATATAAATCTTGGGACTGCACAGAAGATAGAGGCAGAAAACTGATCTACTCCATAATCAAGTTCTTTAATTAATGCGGTAGGAATTTTATCTTTCAGACTTTGATAAATATAAGAGTCGACGTTTGAAGAGCACCGCACTAATGTGCATAGCTTTACACAGTGTTACACTTACCCACAAATCAGGCTGTCCTTCGTTTATAATATCTTGCAAAGGTACGACGCTGTTTGCGACGAACGATCCTTCACCGACATATGTACTATGAAACACGGTTACGTTCAACATTTTAGCGTTTCGAAGATCTGCAGTAAATTCCTCATCCCATACATGCAACGCACTTTTTCCTTTGGTTGTGGTTTTAGCAATAACCACATCGTCCACACTCACTCTGCAGTACGGTTCAATTGCAGAAACACTCTGTGTGGTGATCACCAAACCGCGAACATGGCGAGCTTGCAGATCCAAGGCTTCAAGAATTCTCAATTTTATCACTCCATTAAAACCCGCCATAATACCTTTTGACTTTAGAGTTTTATGGGAAGCTTCTCTTAAAGTCCCATAGTTATAATCTTAAGTCAGTAAGCTATATAACAACGAGCCGTAGTGGTGGACTTCCTCAATAATTCTCCCAAGCGAAGTATTATTTCCCCTAGATTGATACGCGACAATCACATTGTACGCACCAAGTTCGCTTCAATCGGCCAACATTGGGGCAGAGTTATTAAAAAAACGTAGCACTTCCGCGTTTCAGATAGGATATGAGCATATCTTTGACGTCGTGGTAAGCCATGCTGTTCTGGATGAGGAAGCGCCTGGGCCCGACTTTGTTTTGACGTATCTACAAGAATCGAAACCTCCGTGACGGGGGCGACATTTTTTTCCGACAATAGTAGGAGTCCCACCAATCAGCAGTTAGTCTCGTTTTCGATCGGCCGTTTGACATAACAGGAGCTTCGGGTTCTCGACGCCTGGTGGCCATCTTGTAGGGTGTCATCTCGTGCTGGGGACTTTATGTAGATGAAGTGTATTCTGAATTGCAGCGCCTATTGGTATTGGGATTATCGACTTGTTGCAGCTTGCTGAGGAGGTTATCTACTTGAGTACATGAATTTAGTATATTAATTCATGTGCTGAAAGTTGATAAATTCGCCTGTGCCAGATCAAAATGGCGGCGAAGTAAACCAGTTGGGTGAGACTGTGAGTTAAGTATTTCAGTATTGTTACCTGCGGAGAAAGCTTTTCTGATTATTAAAACTTTGAGCACGCTTATGAGGATTTCTAAAAACTGTAACAGCAAGGATTTATAAAGACTAAGAACGTCTCACAAGTGAAAGAAAACCTGCAGTCATCCTTGTAGACGATATGGTATTTATATTGTATATATTATTACTGTTGTAGGGCATACTTTCTTTTGGTATGTGCTAAGCTGTGTTGATAAATTTAATGCATAATTACTCTAGCACGATATAATTCAGACTAAAAACGTCTACAAATCTTTTTGACTGCAGAAATGCTTGCGGTAAATCCATGACAATAAAGTTTCTATGTAGTAAGTCCAGAAAATGGTTATGTTGGCTTTGCTATATTTATGGCAAGGCCTTAAACATATTGATAATTAGTGGTTGCCATATTGCAATATGAAGAACAAATTTCAATTTAGAATTTCATTATATATCTTCATGGGGTCTTACATGCCTAGGCAATTAGAATTTATAACCTAAGTAAAATCTTGAATGTTGAGTGATGACTGTCCCTAGTCACATAGAGTTATGCTTGCAGTGTATTCCACAACTAAGTCAGGCGCTGGTAAGCCAATATGGAGGCTGCATTTTCTTTGGAGATAAAATATATCCACTTTTTTACTGTGCTGCAACACTCCTTACTTTCTACTTTAATTGAGACTGCGTTCGGCATGATTGATGTGCTTTAATTCAACTTACAATTGATAGCATCCGAAAATTGCCATGGCATCCACAGGTAACATTCCTTTTATTTGCTGCCACAGAGTTCCATGTCATAGAAAACTTGGTCATTAAGAGAAAAAGTAATGGTTGTGTTTCGGTGTAGTATGGCTTGTCCCAGTATCTCGTCTTAAAAATCATGATGTTGAGAGTCTGGCCCAAAAATTGTTTCTTTATGAGTACGGCTTTGAGCAGTTACCCTGACAGAACAGAGAGCTTAAACTGAGATGTCCAAGCAATATAACTGATAAACAATGCCTATGAAGAAGCAGTACAAAGCTTATGCGCCACCATCCAAGCAAACCAATTGCATGAAGCAAACAAAATCGCAAACAAAACTAGGCATTACAGTCCCTCTTGTTGGAAGAGAAGTATTAGATGATTTCATTACAAAGGGGGTATTACCCTGGCGCGAATGGTTCGCTGTAGCTGGTTTTTCTTACCTGATTAGTGAAATATGCAGCAGCACAACCAAAGCTATGATGTTATATAAAAACAGTAATCTTTTTTGCAGTATGAAATCCTTCCCAAGGATGCAAATAATTTATTTGTAAGCAGGCATGCTTCTTTAACCTAATAAACAAAAAGCTTGATTTTGTATCAATTTAAATAGCTTGCTGATTTGAGACTCACAGGTTTGCAACTTTGGTGCTCAGAAACCTCTAGCAAAGATCACCTTCCCTCATATCTACATAGATTTGCACCTACAGCAAGTGTATTTATAAACAATACCAGCCTTACGAGGGCAACTAATCCTCAACATAGGAAGAGATTACCATTCCAAATACCCATACTTATAAATAGTGATACATCATCAAGATTTACTGGTTCTAATATCCTAAATTATACCAATAATGCAGAAGCAGAGCATGACCTCGGCAAAGTACATTTCAAATATAAGTGAGGTGCATTTTTATTGCTACATATTAAGATGTTCCGCTTGTTGAGTGAGCATAATTCTCAACGATTACTTAGCGTCTGTTTATGGGCAAGTATCGCCCCTATTGGCAAGTATTTACGAAAGATGCTGTAGTGCTGTTTCAGTGACAACGTAAAATATGCTTCGCAGGAAGTATGAAGGGGCCTTTCACTATCAATTATTTAGTGCCATTAAGAACTCTCTTACCTTAGGGGACCGTTAAACAAATTTATTTTTTAAGTGTTTTTGGAGTTCTATTTAAAAAAAATAAATTCTTGGTTCTTTGTAACATGCTGTGACATCCGATATATGTTTTATCAGTGAGATCCTGGACTGAATGTAGCTGTTGCTTGTGATGGCTTGTTGCGAAAATGAGTGAAAGCGGTACTCAGTGCTATGTTTTTAGCTGCAACAAGCGGAGAAAGCAAAAACCAATAGCGAAGGAGGTTAGGACGAGGAATTTTAGTTAAAACAAAAGCTTTTCCGAATATGTCACGCGTATAAGTATTCACTAGTAATCACGTCTGTATTAATACCATTTATCAATATACTTCCAAGCTTCACTGAAACACTGAAATAGCGCTTGAACTAGAACTTGCTTGCGCGTTTTCAGTACCAAATTTACGTCCGATCCTATAAGGAAAGCTTGTCGAATTGTCCCTTGTGTCCTTGTAACCGTGAGCACTTACGCTCCAACCATTTTCAGGAGAAATTTGCAAATCGAACTTGTCAACGAGTGGAATTACAGACACTTACAATGAGATTCTAAAATTTGCCACTTTATATGAAAAAAATCAGAGAAACCCCTGGGGCCGATTACCTATAATTGCAAGGACCAGCTATTTGTGACAATTCTCAAATATTTGTTATCGCATTCTATTCTTAGGAAATATTCACACTTACATTTGTTCAGAAACAATGTTGAATGTTATTATCAGTAAATAACCTAATTGCACTTTTACAGGGATTTTCGTTTGTCAGCTCTTTTTTTTTTTTTACTCAAAAACACTCTTGGCTTATGTTGTTCATGAGTGAGGAAGCTATCTGAACATGCTTTCAGCTGGGAGAGAAGGGGTAGTCGACTGATGGGGGTTTATAAGAAGCGTAAAGGCCAGATAGCTATAACCTACCTCCATCAATCTGGATCTCTGACATCTTGATCCATACAAGATTTTCCTTCAACATTTGGTCACATGCCACTGGAGTATCATAGTCTAGTGGTCATATCGGCCAAATGTCGATACTACGGCTTTTCTGCGCTTTCCCAATAAGCCAAACCGAACCAGATAGCACTTAAGTACCCTAGAACGTAAGTCTTTTTCAATTTTTAAGCAATGTCTGGCTCAGACATTGCAAGATGCTTCGAATTTGAAAGTTTTCCGGCGGCTCTAGTCAAGCGCCTTTGAATGGTGGTCACAACATCATGGCCGCCGCCAGCTTCACTTTTCAACTGCACCTGAGCGATTAAAGAGATCAGCGTATCCGAGATCCCAAACGAGGCTCCCTTGCCTATTGTGTTGCTGCCACACGCTGATTGGTGGGACCTCTACTATCGTGGGAAAAGAGATGTCCCGTGACGGGGAGTTAATGTATGGAATAATCTTCTCTTTCTTCTCCGCCTAATCTCTGAACATCTTCTACTGTAGATCACTGACGTGGGCTCTTGCATGAGTTGACATCAATCGCAACTATTCTCTGTCTTGCGCAGTTCTCACTAGAACCTGCGTCCCGATGTCGTATCTCTTCAGTGTGGATGCCGTCCATGTTGTTCCTGGGTGTCCTCTTTTGGCTGTTCCATCTAATCGACCGTGCAGTGAAGCATTTGCTATGCCGTTCTTATCCATACAGATCCGTACCAGGTGTCCTAGCCATCAATGTTGTCTTTCATGTACGTGTTGCACGATTGTTTTTGTCTGGTTGAAAGCCTTCTTGATATCTTCGTTCCTCATCTTGTCCATGTGTAACTCCTAGGATATTTCTGACCGCTTCAACTTCAATCTCGAACACAAGTAATCCCTTTCCTTCAGCGCTTCTAAGTGTCCAGGTTTCGCATCCGTACAAGGCTATCGGCACTGAGTGATCGGTACAGTCTTACTTTCGTTTTTATTTTGACGTGCTTGCTTTTCCAGATTTTGTTCAGATCAACCATTACGTTCAATTATCAGTCAGAGTGGTCCCAAGGTATTTAAAGCTATTCGCATGTTTTAATACGATGTTTTCTCGTAGCAATAGTCTTTCCTCAATGCGAACCTTAACTACTTGATCGTCTTTCCTACTTGCTATCATCCATCCGCTTATCTTTTGTCCATACCTTGTGCTGACCTGATCGACCTTATCCAGGAGGAGTTGCGCCTGTGTGAGTTGTTCAGCCAGGAGTCCAATGACGTCGGAAAAACATAGGTTGTTGCTTGTTCTGCAGTTTATGTGTACGCCGATGTCCTCTAATCCATCGAGTGCCTCACGCATTATGTGCTCCAGGTAGATGTTGAGTAGACTTGGTGACAAAATGCAGTCTTGTCGCACGCCGATTACTTTTTGAAACCACTTGCAAACCGCAAACTGTTACATCGTTACCAACTCTGCTTTGGGTTCTCTTGTACAAATTCTCAGTCAGATTGATCATCTTCATATGTATTCCATAGTGGTGCAGCAATCTCTAAATGCCTTGGGGCCATGCACGATCAAACGCCTTCTTAAAATCTGTGAAAATCAAATAAGCTTTCTTTTTTTGCAACGCGAAGTATTTTTCTACTATCATCCAAGTGACAAGATTTACTCAATTGCTCCTCTCTCTGGTCTTAATCCGGTTTGTTTTTCAGCCATTTGCATTTCGATAGTACTCTTCATTCGACTCCTGATATTGTCCAATGTGATCTTGCTTGCATTGCAGATGAGGCTAATCGTACGATAGTTCTCACATATGGTAGTATCCCCCTGCTTCGGGATGGTGACTGCTAGAGACTTCATCCAAAGTGATGGGAATTCTCCAGTATCCCAAATCTTGTTGCAGATCTTGTGCATCATTTGCACTACTGCTCCTCCACCTTCTTTTGTTAGCTCTCCCTCAATGCCATCAATTCCAAGAGCTCTGCACGATCTTGGCAATTGCTGCACTGATCTCGCTTTTAAGTATAATTGGCTCATCTTTGCCTCTCTTACAATTTGGCCGAAGTTGTAATATATTGTACAAGTATGCAATTATTGGCAGAATTTATAATATCTGGAGACCCATGATGCAGTGCCCTGGCTGTTGGCGGGAATTTTATTCCTCGATAACGTTGCAAGTAACAACGCAACTCGGTAGCTAAACAGCAACTTCTGTCGAAGGAAAGTTTATCTGATATTCCGAGAGCCGCTGTAAAGAGGAAGGAGCCAAGCCATGAAGAACTGGACGAGTTGTTAATATACCCTTCACAGAAAATGAAAAAATTATCTGATATTCAGAGAGCTGCTGTGAAGAGGAAAGAGCCGAGCCAGGAAGAAATGGATGACCTGCCAGTACATCCTACGAAGAAACTGAAATTCTCGGGTAGAGTAGACGCCCGTGTGCGGGTTCTGCGAAATGCTCACGCGTCCAGTTGCAGGGTGAACCCCCGTGTAATTATGTCACGCATATGTACGGGGCACGGCATCCTAGGCGGTCATTCTGCAGCGGTTCTCTAATACAATATATACTTGCCACGTAAGAAGAGCTTCTTTTAGCAGTCTTAAGGCAACATTACTGCTGCTATTTTTAGTGGAGTGGGGGATGTAAAGGAGTTTATTACGAAGGTCGAGTTGCAAGGAGATTTTAAAAATTTCGATAGCAGGAAGAACGCGCGACTGCCTACCAGCCGCCTGTGAGGGTGAGCAATTGACGTTTATTTACGATTACCTGAGGATTGGAAATAAGAGTTTGAGACCATTAAAGGCAAATTGTTTTACGAATTTGAACATGGACAACAAAACCGGGAAGTCGCGTTACATGAATTAGCAAGCCGATCTCACGCCAAAGGAAAAGCACCCACCCGCACGTTCGCACATTTAAGGTCCTCGACTCTCAAACAAGCTAAAAAGTTTTACTTGGTCGAGACTTTATGATTAGGTTTAGTTCGCCACGCTTGATTTCGAAAGCGAAAGCGTTAAGCTTGGTAAAGTGTGGCATATGGGAGTAAAAATCGACAGGCGTTTACGAGTTGAATTATGCGAACGGTCTATCATAACGGGAAGATCGGAGCAAGTGGTGAATGTTATAATGCAATCCCACGTTTTCGCTGGTGACTTCCGATTTCGAACCTCGTTTTGTCAAGACTCATAGTGGAATTTATTTTGCTCAAGCAAGAATCATTCCCGACTCAAATGGAAAATTTCAGATTGCCGTTTTAAACGTTTCAGACACAGACATTGCCCTCAATAACCATCACTTCATGGGATTTCTTTATCCACCCGCACCTGAGGCTCATGCGAAAGGATTGGAAACTGAGCAGGGGGTAAAGCAATTTGAACAGAGTTGTTCAATAGGAGCCAATTTAGATACAGGGCAAGGAGAAGCGATCATTTCTCTATTGCGTTGTTTTTGTTGTTGCTGAAGAGCCAGGAGTTTCCCCAGATGCGCAGTCCATCGATCGCCGGTGACAGCAAATGAGGCCAGTCGTCTGATGTTGTTTGAGCCTCTCACGGAGCTAGAGGGCTCGATACGTGCCCTCAAAGGGAGGATCGGACGACTGGTCGATGCTGACATCGCACTGTTCCCTGTTACCAGGAGACACTCTTCTTGAAGTCCTTCCCATCGGACGACGAAGTCGTACTGTGCTGGTTAGGTCTTCTAAGGAGATTTGCCAAACAGGGTAGCCACAAAAATATGTCACATACCCTGCTTGCTCACCGGCCGCCGCGTGGAGGCTTTCCTAGTTGGCCGCCCATATTGCGTAGTTATCGTCAAGTGTTCACCGAAAACCCAAAAAAGCCGCCGTTGAATAATATCCTTTCCCGTTGCATCGCGATGCATTCCACACGCCTAAGAACAGGAAATCAATCAGCAAGTGGCTGAAATGCTTAATAACAATATTATTCGCCCATCCAACGCCCCATGGAATTCGCCAATAATTTTGGTTAAAAAGCGCGACAACTCACTTAGATTCTTTTGCGTTTTCCGCCGCTTAGACGACGTTACGAAGAAGGATTCGTGTCCCCTACCGCATATCCACGACGTCATTGATAAAATAAATGCATCAAGATGTCAATGGTCAATCTTAGATGCCACGTCCGCCTACTGGTCAAGCCGCCTACTTCAGGAAGAGGACAAGGAAAAGTCAGCCTTCTCAGTTCTTCGCGGAAAATGCGAGTTCTATGTGACACTCTTTGGGTTATGTAATACAGGAGCATCGTACCAGCGCATGAGGGACATGTGGTTATCAGGCTTACCATCCGATCGCGTTCTCGCATACATGGACAACAGGGTTGTCTTTAAAGACGTTCGAGGAACATTCAACTTCCCTCTAACAGGTATTCTAGCGTTTAAGTGCGGCGGGTGTGACTTTGAAAGGCTCGAAATGCGTCTTTGCTATTGACAACGTAGAATTCTTAGGATACAAACTGTTGGAACACAGAATAAGACCGCAAAGTCATCTAACCGAGGCGTTAGACAAGTTCAGCACACCAGCAAATCGCAAAGAACTCAAGAGTTTCCTTGCTATGGCAGGACTTTATTGGCACTTTATTTACAAGTTTTCCAAGTTAGCCCATCCCTTTAATGCGCTCACCAGCGACAATGTCCCCTTTGCATGTAGCAAAAATCATGAAAACGCGTTAAACGTTAATAAGGAAAAACTGTCATCCAAGCCTGTCTTGGCGTTTCCCCAAATCGGCGAAAAATTTGTCTTAGAGGTAGACAGTAGCGATTGCGCAGTAGTGGTGGTGGTGGGGGGGGGGGGGAGTTTTGTTACAAATGGGCCCGGAAAAGTGCCTTTATCCTGTCGCTTACATGTCAGTTAGCCTCCAACCAGCTCAGCTTAAGTGGTGTGCACATTGAAGCCTATGCGCTTCTCCGAGCAACTCGGCAATGGCATCTTTACTTGATTGGCCAGTCTTTTGTTTTAAACTCTGATCACAATCCGCTAGTCCATACACGAGAAAAGAAAGATCCAAGAAGAAAATTCGCCAACTTGACTACGTTGTCGAATACATCTCCGGTAAAAACATGTAAAAGCCGACGCATTCTCTCGAAACAAATCGGCCGGAGAGCTGCTACCATCGCAGCTGGAGGAGAAGATTTAGTCTTTAACCACTCTGCCAGATTTTAGTTGTTTTAAGTTGTTTTCTTTCGTCTGCATGTCACCGTCGCACAACGTACAGCTATTATAAACAGTCCAAATCGAGTGTTGCGTCAAAGAGGGTATTCAAAGAATTTTGGAGATCAAGGAGAATTTTAAAAAGTATCGTCATGCAATACCAATGATGGAGTTAAGCGGAATGAGTCATTTAGAATGGTTACCTGTACTGACACCGGAAAAATTTGCAGCGCGTCAAAGTCTGTGGAATTTATTGTTGGCAAATATTAAAGTTTTTTCTTCGTCTGAACTTGGATAATTTGTTCTTATTTTGGTCTTGCTTCACTACCAATAACGGACTTGTTTCTACTTAGATATCTGGATGAAAGGCGGAAAATGGACTCCAGGTATCGGACTGAGCTCCCGATTCTATCGCCCATTGACTTCAGATATGCATGTTGATGTTTGCAAGGTAGTTTGGTTTGAGTGCCACGCTTTTTTCGTCGAAAAATGGCGCAGGGTACAGGATTGACTTTGGAGACCATCGGAGCACGCCAAGCCGCACTTGTTTAGAGTGGAGGCCGTCGTCGTATTAGAGTATGAAATCCGTACCAGCCCTGAAATGCAAGCACGCTTAGGGGTCCTGCTAGTAAGCGCAGCAAAACGACTGGCAAATGCTTCCTTGCGATATGCGTCTCTACGTTTCTTGATTCAACTGGCAACGTATACTGGATAGCGGGCCCATTTGGTAGAATTGCATCTTGTACTTCGATTCCTACATATAAACATCTCGTCACTGGTGAAACACCACGATGAACTGCATGTCCTTCTTAAACTATTAAATTATAAGTTCAACATTATAGGCATCGCCGAAACTCAACTCCTCGCAGACAATAGTACTGTAAATGATATTCAGCTAGACGAGTACGTGTTTTTTGACACTAAAATATTGTCTCATGGTGGAGGAACTGCGCATCACATACATACGTCGATAGCCAATGATTTGAAACTTCGAACTGGTTTAAATGTTCAACTCGAGAATGCCTTGGAGTCAACATTCAGAGAAATTAGACACGGTCGAAGAAAAATATTATCTGCCGCTGTATTTGCAAACATCCTAAAATGAGTGAAAAGGGGAAATAAATGTAAGTAATCCTCGGAATTTCACAACACACTAGTTACGCATTCATTTAAGCCTTTAATATTACAGCCAAGTCGCGTTACAGTAAAATCCCAGACACTTATCGATCACATCTTTTTCAACGATAGTAGATATCGCTCAAGTAGGGGCAACATAACAAGCACTATTTCAGATCACTTTGCGCAATTTGCTGTTTTCGTTGATTACTACATCAACCACAAATGTCGTAGGAAGAAGAAAACTGTTGTCCGCGACTACCGGAACTTTAGCAATAACGAATCACAAAGCTACTTAGTCAATCGATTGGAAAGGTCAATCTAGATTCCAAATCTTAGAACTATTGTTGTTCCTGTTTTAAGTCAATGACTTTAACCGGTGCCTACCGTCTGCAGAAACTTACCACTTTGCCGATAATACGAGCGTATTTGTCCATGCCCGGTCTGTGAAGAAAATTAAAAGGTATATGGGAGCAAATACTTAACTCTATTCTGGATTGGCTAGCTGCTAATAGACTCACTTTGAACGCAAAAAATAAAAAAAAATAAAAAATAGTCCTCTTCAGGTCAAAGTGATATATGCTTCGCAATCAAAATCAAGGGTCACAAAAACTACCTTTCAAACAAAGTCAAGTGCGTTGGAGTAATTCTTGACCCGCACCTTGAATGTAAACATCATATAACAGAATTAGGGGAAAAACTCTCAAGTGCTGTCAGCTTGCTATCAAAATTCACCACTATGTGGACCTCACCACATTACGGAGTTTATACTTTAGCTTATTTCATTCCCACCTCTCATATGGCTGCATAGTCTGGGGCACGGCTAATAAAATGGTTCTCGACAAAATTAGCCGACTTCAAAGGCTGCCATAAGAATAATCACATTCGCCGATCCCAAGGAGCAAACTTCACCGTTATTTAAAAAAATTAGGAATTATTACACCTGATAATCCCGCAAATCAAAACTGAGAGATATGGCAGCACTTGCATGAAGTACCAAGGGGCCGGGATACATAACAAATTCATTAACTCCAGGGTAAATTTATCCACGCCCATTCGCGTGTTCAAGAAAGAAGTAACAGCATTAATATTTGCTGCTTACCCTAACAGCAATGGGAATTTACAGAGTCATGTCTTTTCCTTTCCTCTCGGTAGCTCTTATCATGGTCCATCCGTCTCCAATTTCAACCTTCTTACGGCCCACTTTTACTTCTAAAGCATCGTATATCCTCGCTTATACTTACCAAGTCTATTTCTTGCTAATATTTAAAACTTGAAGATTTTGTTTTTATAAACAACGGCAAGTTAAACAAACCGAGGTTCGACACTTAGTGTGTGATCCCTGCGTAATCAGCGTTAGCTATTTAGGCGATCTTCCCCTCGATAAACCAGTCTGTTCATAGTACATCGTCTTGGTTTACACCGATGTGGCTTATTTACAAGACACGTGTGTTGTTTCTGCATGCAATTTTGAAGCCGATCTTTAATGTTAATTTTGTTTTTATGAGGTAATGGTAAACGAATTATAATCGAGAAAATATTGATTGATTGATTGATTGATTGATTGATTGATTGATTGATTGATTGATTGATTGATTGATTGATTAATTAATTGATTGATTGATTGATTAACATGTTCAAATGATTCTTGTGTCAATTGTATAGGATTCCTTTGTTTGTTTGTTTGTTGTTGTCTTTGACGTTTTTGAAGTGTTACTTGGATATGTATTTTTTGCCGTTGTTATTGGCAATATGGATCTAGTCACCAACAGATTTTATATTGTAATCGAGCAATTATCCAGAAAAACAGAAGATGTATGCACAAAGATACAAGGAATGTGTCTCGGTTTTTTTGTGTCTTGAACGTTTGTGCTCTGAAGAGCCTGTGTTGAAACATGCATTTTACAGAAATCTTAGCGTATTTGGTGTGTCTGAAAAACCTGTCTGGTTTCTACATGCGATCAGGAGCCAGTTAAATACTTATTTTTGCCAATTATTTTCCATGTATCACAGAAAGTGTGAAAATCGTTTGATCAAAACTCTCCAATATGGCTACACGAATCATACGCTGACAGACAGCTTACTATAAAAACAAACAATTGAATGACACGATAAAAAAGACGTGTCTTCAGAGGGATTAAGAATCTGCAATAAAAATTTGCAAGTCTTAAGATTCTTTACTAGTTTCCTATCATACTCCAACACCCTTTCCAGCTTATCTTACCCCATGACTATGCACTAACAAACTTATATTGCCAACTTGGTTAAGCACGTGCTCAAGGAATCTCAATAGCCAGCCGAAAGCCGAAGTCGTAGAAGTTTGAACTCGCAGTAATTTAAGCTACAAGTGACGAAACCTCAACCTGCTGCATTGCTTCAATCATCAATGGAATACAATAGGTGTGACCAGTTACTATGGAGATTTTGGTTTGTCAGGATCGAGGTTGAATATTCGCCAGGCCAAGAATGAAGGCTCGTGCTCAAAGTTCTAAAATCTCCGTTTTCGAATTCAAAATCTAGTCACATTTAGTTTTTATGATTTTCTTTATTCTGCAGATTATTCAAAGAATCCATAACTAGCCATCAGCACAGCAATACGTCTTCGATGAGGAAGCAACCCTAATCTCAAAACATACACCTCCTCTTTCGTAAACACGTAAACGCAAGTCAACCCGCGATATGCGAAAGTGGGCGAAACCGGATACACGTTCTGCAGTATATGAAACCTTTCGTGAATGGAATCAATAGCGGAAGAAAAGTTACGATCACCATATAAATAACTTTCCCTTCTCATCTGGCTGTAGATGTGGACTTGGACACGAGGCAGCCAGTCAAGAAACTTTTTAATTTACAGAATTCGCGAGGACATGACTAGGTATTTGACGTTTGCTCTTCTAACGTGTCTGGTTTTTATTCAACTTACTAACGGCGATGTTATCACCGCAGCCGATATCGATAAAGTAGCAACAAAGCTTGAGCAAGCGTTAGGAGAGAAAAATATTCCTGATGAAGTTCAAAAATGGCTTGCCGTGCTTGACAAGAACATTAATCTGTTAAACTGTTTGCCCATGAAACGAGTTGGAAATTGCTTCAAGTCGAACCAGTGCATTCTCCCAGAACTGAAATTCGATGGAAAACAGCTCAAAGCCGAATTGTCGCTTTGCAAGGATCCGTGGAAAATCGTTATCGACTTCGAGTTGCCCAAACTTCCTTGGTGGGTAGATGTCAAGTTTGACAGTATTGTTATTCCCATTAATCACAACGTTGCTGACGGTGTAACTACTATAAACTCCGTATCCAGAGCCAATGCAAAATTTCTGGGACTTATAAACGTCTTCAAAGCAGAACTTCAAATCAGCGCAATTCTTCGCTGGGATTGCACAAAGCCAACGGACGACCGTTTCAAGCGCGCACAATACAATTCAAAGGCCCCGAACCAAAGATACGACTCGCTGTGGTACACGTTCAAAGTTAGAATTGAGGCAAAAGTGAAGAAGTTCCCTTGCTTCTGCTACAAGTGCAAGAAATGCGAAGACCTCGTAAACAAGAGTGGGACACTCAGCGACGGTCGAAATTCATGCTCACCTGATGATATTACTTGGTATAATCAGGAAGTCGAGTTCAGGCGAAAGGCGTGCGCTCAGTATGCGCAGTGTATTGTGCGAAGCTTCTTTCGCCCGGGACACTGTTCTTACCTACGGCCTGGCTTCTCTTGCCAGTTTTGATTCCATTCACGGGTACAGAAACGAGGCGTCAAGAAGTTCCAAACCGTTTCCTCTAAGACTTTTTATACTACTTGTAACTTTAATGAAATGCCAAAATAAGAACGAAAGGATTATCAGTGTATTTCTTTTGGTTCGGGATATTTTCTGTGGTCCCGATGGACGCAAAAGATACTTGTCTACGCTTTTTTTCTTCTCCGAAATATGTCATTTACCTTAAGTTAATATGAGCCCCTTCCTTAGTCGAAATAGGTAGGACCTATTTGTTCGACAAAGAGATGTGGATTCTATCGATGTTGACAGGTTTCCATGCCTCGGTGAAGTGGCGTACATGACAGCAGGTCAAATCAACTGAAGTCCTGTAGGGGAAATCACGGATCACTCTCCTCAACAATATTTCTTTCGTGAGGATCATGATACCGCAGTCTCTTCAATGCATCTGAGAGAAAGGCAGCCTCCACAACTTTATCGCATTTAAAATGCGTACGCCCATAAAGAACTATCAGTAGAAGCCCCCTGGCGCCCGAACTTCGACTTACGTTGCGCATTTGATGATCTATTTGCAATTTATTCATAGAATAATCTCTGATGTTATGCAGTGAAGGTCTAAGTTTGCTGCATGCCACCAAGAAAATATTAAACACAATATGAAAACTTTGCATTTATGTGACTAATTACTATTTTTCCAGGTAAAGCTTTTTTCGAGACACGCAATCGTTTGACATACTAGACACATTAGATATGGTGACGTCTTGAGACTAGTATTGTACGCAACACGTTACAGATGGCTTTGGGTGTGACGAGTGCAATATACCATGCTCTACAACCTCTTCACGAATTGTTACCTGGCCAACCAAAAAATTATCCTATGTACTAAAACTAAGATCCGATTAACATCCTGTTCACGATAATCAAACTAACACCCTTGCCTGGCAAACTCTAGCAGTTCTCTACTGCAATTCGAATGTGAACGAAATCTCTCTGACCCCTTCTATCTATCTATCTATCTATCTATCTATCTATCTATCTATCTATCTATCTATCTATCTATCTATCTATCTATC
>QQSS02056768.1:0-18037 GCA_003687565.2 Craspedacusta sowerbii
ATCTATCTATCTATCCATCTATCTATCTGTCTATCTATCTATCTATCTATCTATCTATCTATCTATCTATCTATCTAGCCATCCATCTTTATATCAATCTATCTGTCTGTCTGTCTGTCTGTCTGTCTATCTGTCTATCTATCTATCCAGTAATCTATCTATCTGTCTGCCTGTCTGTCTATCTGTCTGCCTGTCTGTCGGTCTGTCTGTCTGTCTGTCTTTCTGTCTGTCTTTCTGTCTGTCTATCTATCCATCTATCTATCTATCTATCTATCTATCTATCTATCTATCTATCTATCTATCTATCTTTCTATCTATCTGCCTATTTATCTATCCATCCATCTTTATATCAATCTATCTGTCTGTCTGTCTGTCTGTCTGTCTGTCTGCCTGTCTGTCGGTCTTTGCAATTTAAGTATCCTTCTTTCTTTCTTTCTACTTACATATCTAGTTATTTGTCTATCAGTTAATTAATGTATCTGCTGTTCTCTTTCTGCTTTTGTAGCAGTATTCATTTGTCGATGCTCGTATAATTATTGTTTTGGAATACGTTAAGACGTTTTTTTTCAGTGAACCTATCCTCGGATGAAAGCGGCCAACTAGTTGTTGCTATGGCTGGAGATGGGGACTGGTCGAATCCTTTCAGACTTTCAAACGTCGTGCTTGGGAATCTTACTGTAAATACTGTTATCGCCAGCGCTTTTCAGCGAGCCCAGTCACTTTGTACGTAAGCTCATGGTAACGATCAACGCTCTGTTTGACCTATGCAAGACGCAAGCAATTTCATAATTGCATTTAGTCTGTGCGTATGTAGCTCATAAAATGATCCTGACTTTGTCTCTGCTGTTTAAAACTTTAATGCATTTCCATCCTTAATTATTCCACAGTTTTGTCTGACGTGTCTTCCTTTTTTATGCTAATGCTCGTGTTGCTTGGACACATTAGGGGGTATATTTATATGCGTTTTCCCGCAGATGGTTTTGCAAAGATTGCACAATTAGTTTTCGTTGCGTAGTCTTGCAGTTGCTTTAGATACTATGGGTATTGTAGATATTTCTGTGCAGTCAGTATTCTGCTGTAGCTGCTTTAGATGCCACATGAGCAGACACTAGAAAGCGCCCGCATGTTTATTACCCAGAATTTGTTTTTTGATATTTCAGATAATGCTTCCGTTTCTTCTTTAAGCAGTTTCGTCCTTTGCTTTGTTTGTGCTTTTGTACTATGAACGTGTTCTTAGTTCTTAGTTGAATGCGTTTCCGTTTGAGTTTGCATTTTTGTTGGTAGCAATCAAAGCTCGCCTGCGACTGGGCGTATCAGGCGCTTCTGCGCCGTTATCTGCGGAGGCTTTAATCGCCTTGGATCTGACCGGTAAAGGGAGGAGCGCGTTCACTGCACAGATAAAAGACTTCACGTTTATGAGATTGGCTACAGCGTTTGGCCCCAAGCGGCCAGTGCCTCGTTTTCTTGCGCATGCTAACTGTGGCGATGACGTGTCAGCATCGTTTGACGAGTCTGGGAAGGGTGCAGTCACGCATTGGTGGCAGCAGCTGGAGCTTATGCGGAACAAAGTCTCAGCTACGGCGTCCCCTTCGCTCTTCGCGAGTTCCGTCGATTCTTCCTTTGCCTCACATCCTTCTGCGTCTTTCACGATTGATACGCCTTTTGGCTTTATGACGTCTCCCGAGTTTAAGGAGTATGTTACTTCTAATAAGTCAGTAGCATCCCCTTCGCTTTCCGCGAATTCCTCCTTTGCCTCGAGTCCTTCCGCGTCTTACAACAATAAGAAGCTATTGGATTTGATGACCTCAGCTGAGTTCAATAATAATGCTTCTTCGAGTAACTCTTCAGCGCCTCCTTCCCTCTCTGCCCCCAGTTCCTATTCTTCCTTTGTCACAAAGCTTGCCAACAACTATTCCAGAGCGGTATTCCCTGTTTCGAATCGATTTAGGTTAATGTCTAAAGAAGAGTATAAAGCAATCCTTTTTCCTAATAAGTCTTCAGCGCCTCCTTCACTCTCTGCTCCTAGTTCCACAGAGGCGTCTTTTGCCTCAAGTCCCTCCGCGTCTTACAACAATAATAAGCTATTGGATTTGATGACCTCAGCTGAGTTCAATAATAATGCTTCTTCGAGTAACTCTTCAGCGCCTCCTTCCCTCTCTGCCCCCAGTTCCTATTCTTCCTTTGTCACAAAGCTTGCCAACAACTATTCCAGAGCGGTATTCCCTGTTTCGAATCGATTTAGGTTAATGTCTAAAGAAGAGTATAAAGCAATCCTTTTTCCTAATAAGTCTTCAGCGCCTCCTTCGCTCTCTGCTCCTAGTTCCACAGAGGCGTCTGTTGCCTCAAGTCCCTCCGCGTCTTTCAAAATTTCAAGGCCTTTCGTCATGATGAATTCAAGTGAGTTTCCAAAGTATGTTAATAACTCAGCCACATCTTCCGTTTTACGCAAAGCAAAGTCGCTTTTATCCAACAATCACACTTCAATTCTAGCAAGAGCGGGTAAGTTGCCATTTGTTTACGTTAACTAAGCCAACCGCGTCCAACAATGACTAAAGTATTCTCCAACTTTCCCCCGTATTTTTGGTATATGCATCGCCGCGGTTTATGCGTTTATGAACGTAAAACCTCGAAAAAAATGTAGATTAAGTAAATTACACGTTTTAGCTTGTCGTTAACACAGTCTATATCTATCGTACTCAGTTTTTTTTTGGTCATTTTTTATGGCGTCTTTTTGCCGATTCTGAAGACGCTATGGCTTGGCACGTTACAGTTACGTGGTCTAGTGGGTTCAAGCCGATGTGTTTTTAGAAATGCTTGCGAATGTAACTTGTTTCCAATCGTCTTTTCCTATGGCTTACCCTCTCTTGATCTTGAATTATGTCCTAAAGATTATGCCTCGTAAAGTTTCTTCACGTCCATTCTGTACCTTCTGATCGCCAGCGTCTCACTGTCTATGGTTTACGTATAAATGTAAGATCTTTTGTCACGTGTCTTGTTATAAAATGCGCGTTCCCTCAGGCGTTGGAGACCACGTGCGAGCTCGCAGGAGTCCATTTACGACCACAGGATCGACTGGAGTAAGTGGATCTGGCGTAGCGCCATCTTTGATGTTAAATGGAGTTTGTCGAATTCTGGGAATCAGAGCGGAAATCTTCTACAGATTTGATCCTGGGAAAAAGCAGTGGATACTGTTAGCTACCTTGCCCAAAGTATCTGTTGGCTCCGATCTTCTGGTAATCACTGGTGCGAACCCTAGTAGCCAGTCTCTGAGTGAGGGTTTGGTGGATCAAGGTGAACCAAGTGGCGCCTCTGGGTTGATGGAAGCTCAGCTCGGTGCAGCTAGATCGGGAGTCCTGCTTCACTCAGTCATTTCGGACGCTGGCTATCAGTCGTCTTTTCTTGGTCTCGTCTCCTTATTGGGATTCTCGGCCTTTGGTAACCTCGTAATCCGTGATCAAGACCTCGCCATTAGTATCGAAGGAGAAGTTGCTGGATATTTTAGGTCGCAAGTCTCGCTCCAAGCTGCGTACGAGGACAAAATCGAGGATGTCAAATTCAACGTACGTACCTCTGCACCCTATGAATTCGGATATAAATCACACGCTATTCTTGGATTTTCAGCTGACGCATCATTTTTTTAAGCTGGCGTTTTAAACTTTTGCTTTCAGGTGTCAGGCTGCTTATCTGTTCAAGCGAGTGTCAAGAAGGCTTTGATAGACGTGTTTAAAAAAGCGGCCGTGGATACCAGGAAGACACTAGTCTCCACTCAAGATCGCGTTCAAGCTACTGAAAAGATCTTTGACGCTGCCCATAACGTGATTGTGCAGCAGAAATCGAAGGCGCAAAACCTCAGAAATGACATCAGAAAGTTGGTCACACACGTCCGTGAGCTGAGTGATGGCGTGACAAGAAATTGCGTTTCTGAGTGTGGAACAGGTGGGCAAGAAGAACAGCGTTGTTAATTTTTGTTTGCCTCTACCATCTCTACTTTGCTTCGCCAAGGCTGAGTAGTGGATTTTTTTGGCGTCGAGCGGGAGTTATTAAATGCTTATATTTGTGGAAGTCGACTAGTCGACTATCAGTTATTCAATGCTTATATTTATGGAAGTCAACTAGCCGACTATGAGTTATTCAATGCTTATATTTGTGGAAGCTTGTTGTTCTTAAATACTTGTGAATGTTGTTATCGCATATTCATAATTGCACACAAAATAAGACGTAAATTTAAGCTCTCAGACGTTCTCGAATGTTTGTGAACGTTTGCAAGGAAAAAACCTTGACTTGAGAATCGTTGCAGCTTCCAGGCAGACATTCCAGAGATGCCTGTGCAGTGTGTTCTCACGACCTGCCGGCAGCATTCATGTAGAAACTCGGCGTTATTTTTTATTATTGTCTATAATACGGTTTTCCAAGCATAGTTGCTTGAATTTGTGCCGTTATTCCTATGCAAAAACGTGGAGGTTTCAATCCATGAGATGGAGCTGCGTCGCTAGTGACAGTTTAGCTTTAAGTCACTCTCTATAAATTCTGGAACGTACGATTTGATGTGGGAGCCCACGCAGGCCCCTATAGCTTCGTGAAGGGATGATTTGAAAATTAGAGCGGTGTAACCATACGATACCCCGAAAAGCACAAATTTGGCCCTGAAAAGACCTTTAACATTTTAAAGTATGTATTCCTGTCAATTTGATTGTTGTCTCGAGCAATTTTTTGATTACTCGAAGGTCGATTAAAAAAGCGCTTTCGCACCATCATTTGCCGGCGTGCTACATACGCAGGGAATCAGCGTCAGTTTTTGCGCGTTGCTCTTAACACCCTCATAAGCGCACTTACACTTGCGTTAAAGAACAGCCTTTGAACTGGTACTGTGTACTATAATGTTCTCTGCATCCTTTGCTTATGTTGATGCGTTTCGATCGATCTCAGTTTGTTTCTTGCTTTGAAAGCCAGCATTATGACATTCGCACGCCCAGTATAAACGTGACACAAGTACATGTTTGCACTTCTCTTACACTCTGACGTAATCTTGGCGTTACTAACTAGATCTACTTTTGCGTCATCCATCATCTTCGAAAAAATCATAGTTTTAAAGCTGATGCTGATGCGTCTTGCGAGGGCTGTTGGTCAATAGCATGTTCTGCCCTGCCAAAAAAAAGTGTTGTTTCTAGTCTTGAAACTACTGGTTGGTTTGGTCTTTGCTATTTTAGTATTGATGCGTGGTTTTGATACAAGTGGCATGTGCACACATGCGCTTATCATCCGATCCGCTTGTTTAAACCGTAGCTTTCTTATGCTGTTTATGCATTATTTTCTTAATTTTCCAGCGTGCTTCGGAGTTCCTAGTTGGAGGCGATCTACCTTGACACTGCCTGGGAGTTACAGCATTGGAGCGCCTACTTGGGACAAGTGCTACGATAGGCTTCCCGACTTGGGTTGCGTCACGCGGTGTCTTGGGAGAAAAGTTATTCAGAACGTGCGCGCGAATTCGCGCCAGTTAGAGCTTCAGGTACGCCTCGCTTTGCATCTTTTACGACTGTGTTTTGTAGCACCTTTGTTTAAACCCTTTCAGTAAGTTTTTGAGACCGGCAGCGTTATGAAGAAATGCAACGAGTAGTGAGCATATAAAATTGAAGAATGTGCCACCTCCATCTTTGTACTTAGTCTTAAGTATCGTCGTTGTTTATTTCCTACAAATGTTTGATCATTTACCGGTGCTCTCCTACCCGTTCTTCGGGTTGATGGTGCGAAAACTTTGATTTCTCAGTAGTATTATGGGTTCCGGGAACACTTCGCTTGGGGACTTGCCTTTACCCCAGTTGTTGCTACGACTTTTCATGCTCCACGGGTACATAGGCTCTCGCTTCTCGGGCGCAGAACTTACTTCTGTTTGGGACGTCTGAGCGGCGCTCAACGTACACAAGCTGTCTCGATGTGAACTTTTAAGCTAACTTGACGAAACATCGTCCTCATTCCGTGCTTTACTCGGCGAAGTGAGCGTGGCGTGGAAGTGAGATAACGTTTGAACCAAGTTTTCAACGCAAACACGATTCCTTTTTCTAGACTCTGATGGGTTCTCTAGCGGATGTCAAACGTCGCTACGAGGAGTCGAAAGTCGTCCTGGTTAGAGCGAGAAGCCTCGTCGACGCTACTCTCAATGGGCTGGAAAATGTCAACCGAAAAATAAAGACGGGGATCGAAATTTCCCGCTTTCTTAGTCAGAAAAATGCAGAAGATCTTCTGCAGATCGAGCGGGTTTGTTTCTCGGATACCTTGGAGCGTGCCAGCAAAACGAGTGTTCTCTTTCGTGTTGAGCTGAGTCTCGCTGGCCAGCGCGCCAATATTTCAATTAAAGTGGCCTTGGATCGAGAGCTCGTTCGCGGTCTTGCCCGGGGACTTGCTCAAAGTATATATGCCGGTCTCAAAGATTTTGGCAAACAGCGCGAGGCTGTGAAGGTGCTGCTAAATAACCTGGACGGAGAAAAGAAAGATATCTTGAAGGCTTTAAGCAAAGTCCCAGATGAAGGATTGTCAGATCCAGAAAAGCGGTACGTAAGTGCATTAGGACTTGCTTATACGTCGCTTTGTGTGCTTTCATACCTCCAGTGCGTGGGTAAACGTTTTAGCTATACGTCTAGTCCTCTTAGGTCTGTCTGCTAAACGTCCGGTGAATTCTAGTAATTTGGAGACCAGACTAACTAGTTGGTCTGGCATTTTGAACCGAGGTTTACCCTGGATATATGAGTAATATTTTGCCCCATTTGAATCGGATTATACCCATTTAAATAAAGATTTGGAGAGCACGCGCTCGCTTTAGGAGGGTGTTGAGTTGTGTGCGTATTTTTATAATTTGTTTTCACGTAATGTTTCAGAGAAGTGACGTGGACTCCTGAAGAAAATGATTACCGTAGGCTTGCTTACGGGGAGCTGCCCCGCCTTACTCTCGGCGACGATCAGATAAACGAAATCTTTGAAACTCGCTCAATGTGGCGAATGGCCCCGATGAACGATCCAATGATGCCAGATGTCGACCTGCAAAAGATTGAACATGCTCACAGCAAATTTGCGATAGGTACTTGGGTTTATGCTAAGTCACTGCCTAGTTGAAAGTCTGACTTTAGGGGCTGCGAGACCTTTGTCAGAGAATATCAAGTCTTTTAACCGAGGTAAATTGCTTGAGACTTTGCCCATCCGCATTAGACACAGTAAGCGCTTCCGTCGGAAGGAATAGTGTTTTGTGATTACGGTTTGTGCAAAGCAGTCGTGTGTTTCCGTCGTTTCTGGCTTTTTAGTACACGCATGGCAAGACAAGCCATGGAAAAGATGCTCCATTGAGGCTTACGTCTCTGCTTCGTTAGGCACGGTCAACAGTTTTAATTTTGCTAACGGATGAAGTTTGCAGTTGCGGCTTGGCATAATGCTCTGGGTCAATGTGTTTGACGTTCTATGGAGTGCCCGACGTTTGTGAGGTGGAATATTCTACTGTTTTTTTTTTTTTTTTGTTAGCTTCGCAGGACCAGAAGCCCTGTGGTCGCGTGCTGTCAAGTATACAACGCTACAGCGACATTATTGATCCGCTTTCCGGCTTTGTTGAGAAATTTCTGCAGGAAAAAGTCAGCTTCTATCAGCAGAAGAATCGCCGATTAGCAGACCTGCGCATGATCGACGACCAGATCAAGTCTGATTGTAAGTAATGATCACGCTCATTTGAAACTGTGCGGTGATGGTCTATGGCTTTTTATTTTCGTGATGTGGAGATCCTAGAACTTAATCTAATGCCGAGGTCGCAGTTGATTAAACGGGTATACCGAAATTGTTCGGTAGTGTTTCGAGTCGCTTTTGGTTCCAGGCTAGCAGAACGGGGCTTTTGTTTCTCAACCTAATTAGCTAGTTTTTGCCGAGTGCCTTGACGGTGGCTTTGTTATTTTTCGCTTTCCGTTTGCCGTTTTAAATTTTTAGACGAATAATGACGAATGTCAGTTGGATTTTAAGCGCTATTGCGCGTTTGAAAGTTGCCCGCTAGTTGCCCTGGATCGGCCAGCGTCCCTTCCTCCACCTCTAGCTGCATGCACGCTTGCCATTTCGCCCATGGATACCCCACCGAAAAGTCGTTTTGCTTTTGGCAAATGTTTAGTTGCTGATAGTTCGAACGTACCGCATGACCCTATCCGACTACTAGCACACCTAAACAAAGTTCAGGCCGATCTTACTGAATAGCATGATGCCGATTCTAGTTTTAGCATAGGCATAAGTCTTTGTTTTTTAATACGCAAGGAAATCCTTGTCGCGTGTCTGCTCACCCACCCCTTTTCAGGTTTTGTCGACAACTGCACATTAGACGACATGCAGAGCGCTTTATCGTACCTGAGCAAGGCACGAACAGGTAACAAAATTTTTTTTTGGTAATGCTGGTTTACAATTCGGCTTGCAACTATGACGTATGAGCATAGGTCGCTGACATCAGCCCAAGGTTATCTGCATGCAAGATTTACCATGGTATCCCTTGCGTTGTTGTTTTATTCGTCGTGCTTCTATTAGTATCGATGGCCGGTTTGGCTTAACTATCGCTTCTAAGCAGTGCCTTTCAACGTTTATTATATTTGACTGTCCTGGGGTCTGACTTTCTTATGTTTTTCTTACGTTGCCAGGTATTCTGTCCCCATCTGATCGTGCTAATCTTCGTTAGAAGCAGTAGTTTTTTTTTTTAATTAGCTGAAGTTGCAGAAGCACTCATTTTTAATTGCCTGCAGGTACGCTGGTGTGGGCTGATGAGGTAAGCCGGCAGATTGAGCGACAAAACAAGGCTGGGTTGGGATTCTTCATCGGCAAGTTAGATCACGTCCTGCGTGCCGAGACCAGCGCCAGCCTTAGAAGTTACATCGAACACATTCAAGGGAACGCGACGAACGCTCTTCAAAGAACTTTCGTAGCCGCACCTGTGAGAAGTACTGCTGAGACAAATTTTGACTTGATTTCAAAAGTAAGGCCGGGAGCTTTGATTTCAACGGTTGTTTTGCAGTTATGCAATCGACTGCTTTGACTTCCTAGGAGCACTTGGATTGTTGACGATTTTATAACTCTTTATTTATCAAGAGTTTATCTTTATTTAGGTCTCCGGCCTCTACTGAACGCACTCGAGCACGCACACATAAACCCATACGCACTAGCATCTTTTGTCGTTAGCTCTTGTTGCTCTACTTACTGTGAGGCATTTTAAAGAAAATTATTTTGCAAACGGACGTAAAGAAACTGAGTTGTAAAAGTGGGCGAAATGTCCATTGTTGGGATCATAGTATCGGCAGTTTCTACTTCTATGGATTGGCTTTAATATCATAGGTATAGAGCCCTACATGAGCGTCGCGGCCAAATCTCAAATGCTAGTTATTGTAGATGAAGTTTTTGCCGGGTCTGTGAATTTGGGGATTCGTGTTTCGTGCCAACCCTATCGAAGGCTTGTTTTCAAACAAGTGTCTTGTGACCTAAGCGCGTACAGCCTTACTGGCTCAGCGTTTTAACGGTGGAAGTTGAGCGTACATGCAGTAATTGCTTCATATGATTTTGTTCGTCGCAGGAGCTTCGCAGCATCCTGGGCAATGAGAGCAACAGCAGCACGCTGTCCGTCATAGCACCTCGCGTATTCAAGTTGAAGCAACGGCTGCACGGCCTGCGACGCACTTCAATACCGTGCGGCTCGAAAGATGAATCGGAAGGAGAATATTTGTCTAAGAAGCAAAATGTCGATGAAGTAATAAGGAGGCAAAGTGACGGCGAATCGGACAGAATGGTTAGATATCCATCGCGGCTGGACGAAGGTGTTGCGATACCAGGTGTCATCTCTTCTAAGCCGAGAATGGTAGTTGGCGACAAGAAAAGTAATTTATGGTCCCCCGAAAATGTCGTATCCTTCAACCGGAAAGTTTCGCCTGGCAGGAAACGGCCGAGTAAGAATCCTTCTCCCCTGGGAACGAGGACCACTGTCACAAGCTATGAACCTTACTACCGCAATCAAAGAGCTACGGGTACGTTCCTTCAACCTCCAACATGGTACGGGCCCTGGGGGTAAATGTTGGTGCCTGTAAACCCAACCAATCTTATGCTTGAGCGGAGGTTCTGCTCTGAAATAACGAAGGAAAGAAATATAAGACGTAGTATATGAATTTGATATATGAAACCCAAAGTTTGCGTTTCCTGCCTTTTGACATCACAGATATCATCTAACCACGCCCTGCTCATCTACTACATCGTTGTCTATGCAAGCGCAAATTGATTCTCTTACAATCTTAACGAACCTTGCCTAGTTACAAGTAGACTTTGATACGAGGAAATGATCCGTTTCGTTATTGTTGTAAGTATGGAAGCAACTTTTCAAGAATTCTTTATAGCTGCCGAACTTGTTACCGGGTTCCGAGGCACCTCCCGTCGGTGAAAAGCGAGAATCTTGAACCTATGTTACCTAGGCCGGTAATCAGCTTCTTGTCCTTAGACGAGCGGATGATTTTTTGAAATTTTATTGGATAGTAATGGTTGGCGAAAGAAAATTTAACGTAGCGATGTATATCGCGTTAAAAATGGCTTTTGTGCAATATTTATCTAGTGAGTACTCTAGTTGCAGTCGTCCCACACTCGTTCTCTGTCGCATAGTCTGTCCCACCAATAGTAAGCCACCCTTACGGGATTACGGCAGGCACAAGTACAGAACTAGCTTTCAGAGATTTCTCAGGGGTCAAGAGTCTTTCTCATTGAATTGCTTATATTATCAACTCTACTCTGCCTAAGAGCGTCCTTTCAATTGATTGATCACTTGTCAAGTATTGCATCATTCCGTGCGTAGGAAGCGGCCGTATTTTAATTTTTGGTAGTATTTCTAACAGCATTTTGTTCGAAAAGCAACTTATAAGAGCAATGGCCCTTTTTCACTCATACAAAAAACTAATCGTCTACTTACTACTATGTGGTAATATTTTATGAAGTAAAAAATTTTACGAAGGAGTTACTTTATCCATGTTCTTGCATGCCGCTGCATATAAAATCAACAATCGGACCCTTCCTATGCACTTGAGCCCGCCCTGCCCAATGCTGCCATGTTGCACTGAAGTTCCGGTTGCCTGCGCGACGACCGGAGTGTGCGTTCCTGGTTGAAAGTTTGGAAGCTGGTTGACAAATGCGAAGTAGGATTAGCTCAGTTTCCAGCAACGCTCTCATAATCCTCTCATGATCAGCATTCGTTCAACTAGCTTCCAAGCAGCGGAGCACGTACGGAACACGAGGACACTTTAAACGAGATTATCGCTGTGTGTTAAGAACACAAGATGTTCCACTATTGGCAACACGAATTGCCTTGTTTTTGAGTTGACGACCATACCGTCTCTGCAAATTTGACCAAGGTGGTGTGGTAGACCCATGAGACAGTGGATGTAGCCGTAAGCAAAACAACAAACTACCACCGAGAAAATTCCCTTTAAGCCTAGAAAACCAAACTTAACCTATAATACCTTAATGTAATTTTTTTATAACTTCTTCTATTATGGAACAACTTCTTCTCTCAATAATTAAAACAGAATATTTCGACAGCTGTTGACGCTGTCGTTTTTTAACTGTTATGAACAGACAGCTAAATGATCTAATATTTTAAACACTTTGCTTTTGCGTTTTGTTCATATAAATATAATACCAATAAATTATAAGGCGATCGATTGACGTCGGTGGTAGATGGCGTTTGATCGGATTTGATCAAACGTTTTCCCAGTCCATCTGACCATCGCATGATCTCGCGTGTTCTGATAATCCCGTTCGGTTCCAGTTTCCTTGGAATACGTCTTTTTTGTGTTGGTTAATCCGAGTGGAAATCTTGGCACTCGTTTCCCCAACATAGGATTGCCCGCATGAGCACGTTACTCGATAAACTCCTGGTTTGTTATTCTTCGGCATTTTTGGCGTGTTCTTTGCAGTGAGTAGCATTTCCAAATTTGCCGAAGACTTGAATATTGTTCGAATACCAGACTTGCGAAATATTTTTCTTAATTTTGGAGAAATGTGAGGTATCCATGGAAGAGTAAGTTTGTGCACACATTCTAGAGGGCTATTGCTGATGTCTTGTGGTTTTATGGTGGCTATTGCAATCTTTATAACTTGTTCCCGATCATATCCGTTTTCTGCGAAGTTTTCGCTAATAAAGTCGGTTTCTTGCTGTACGTAACTCGCGCTACATAGACGTTCACCTCCTTTTGAGGAAGCCAATAAACGTGCCCCTGGCTATTTTAGGATGTACACAGGAGTGTGGTTTTATCTGTACGTTTGCAATTGCTTCTTTCCGGAAAACTTTAAAATCCTATTTCCCAGCCTTTGTATTTATGACCGTGACATGTAGAAAATTCAACTTCTTGTTCGCATCTTCTATCTCCATGGTATATTTTATAGCTGCATCCTGTTGGTTTAATGTGTAAAAATTCTTCGGCGTGTTGTAGTGTTGGGAAACGTGCATGTGAGTCATCCACGTATCTCCGAAAGGACTTGACGTGTACGCCTTGTAGAGATGCGTGATCTAATGCCTTTTCCTCCAAGTCTTGCAGATATGCTTCTGCCATGCATTATCGGATAGTTTCTTTTGCTTCTTCAGTTGCCTCAGGTTGTGTTGGATTTTTACTAAAATCGTCGAAGTTTGGTCGTTTTCGCGCACTCTGCCTTTTTCGATCTCTATTTTTTCCTTTTCTCTAGCTTGTTCAGAGCTTATTCGTACAAAGCCATTGCCCTCATCAAACGGATAAATGCGGATGTTTTCATCTGCTTTACGCTCTTTAAGAGCTTGGCGTTGGTTCTTGTTCAGGTTGCGTCGAATTTTTTTGTTTGTATGTTTTAATACGCTCAAAACTTTAAAGCGAATTTCTTCTGCTTCCTTTGTTTTCTGAGAAAACTGACGTTGAGCGCAGAAACCTCGGTAGCACAAGCGATCTCCATGAATGGAAGCTGCCTCAGCGTGGGAACAAATTTCGGGCCCAGATTTAGCAACTCTCGACGACGGTTTGGCATTTTAACTTCGCACAGATCTAGAACCGCATCTGTTATTAGCTTCTTTTGCGCGGGGTAAAGACATGAACTCTTTCGTAAACATTTGTCGAAATATTCTGTTTTAATTATTGAGAGAAGAAGTTGTTCCATAATAGAGGAAGTTATAAAAAAAAAAGTGTTTATACACTACTTCTCTTAAGATGTCTTCACTGCAAAAGTACTTAACGTAATTGGATTAACTTAATTTATGCATATCCTGCTTTTTAGCACATAGCTAAAACGGGAATTCCCTGTAAGGCTAGACAACCAAACTCAACCTATAATCCCTTAGTGTAATTGGATTAGCTTAATTTATGCATATCCTGTTTATTTAGTACCTAGCGAGGACGTCCACTTCTTCACATAATTCATATATAGCCAATATATTTGGAACCAAATTAAGACCTTCTCGTGCGAATTGGAAAGACCGCGAGTCACTTGATATACGTAGCACTAGCTAAATTGCATACATATGTATCCGAACCAGATTAAATAAGTCCGAATTGTAACACGATGAACAGCTAAATGAAGGCGGCACTAAAGGAAAAGATTAAAACAACTTATCGACGTCTGTGAAGTCTCCACACACTCACGCACCCACAAATGCCTATGCACGCACGTGTTAAATCTGAACTACCTTTCCGAGCGTCCTATGTATTTTCCCACCTCTCAAGGGATTTATCTTCTGACATACTGTCGAATCCCGCCTAGCAAATGCTTGAAAAATATTCTAGAGAGCTCTCAGATGTCAACAAGGGGAGTTGGAGAGTCTGAGTCCTTTGTTTCTCAAGGTTTTGAGACTTGACAGATCCTTCTTTTGAGTAGATTCTGATAAGCTTAGGTAAATAGCATAAACCCGTGTGAGCGCTGCGCTGCTGGAAGCGCCGTGAACCTGCCGCGATCCGATTCCCGGTTATTTCACTCACATGATTAAGCGCGTAAATGTTAGGGCTCTAAAGATGGAGTCGGTAAAGCTTCTTCGTTGTTGCAAGGTTTCTTTGAAAATGTTAGAGTATTCTTAATAGAACATTTCTGCTTTTGGCAAGGTGCTCCTCGAAACTATTCTCGATACGGCGGCAGAGTCTGTATTTACACGTAAGTGCCTGTCAAGGAGATCTCTGCTTATAGTTCTTGGTGACATGTTATTTTTATGGAAGTAAGATCTCATTCTACTCAGTTCCTATTTCAGAACTTTTCAAAAGTAACTGCCCTGCGAGAATTCATGTGTAGTACGACAGAAAATCGAAGAAGATATTGGTAAAGAACTCAACCACGCAATTTCTTGGTTATTTATGCATAGTTTTATCACTTCAATGCTCTAAGCAGTTGCAAGGTTAATCATTAATAAATAGACACATTGAAGCTGATGCCAAAATGTTTTGCTATTAAAGTAGAGTCTGCTGCAACTTTGGTGACATAACCAATTCTTTCTTTTTTAATCCACTATCAATGTTAATAAATAATAAATCCATCAATACTCATCCAATATCCTTACGTGATTCTTACTCGAAGCTGTAAGCCTGGTAGCAACGTTTGTTATACTTTGCCGCTAGCTTTATCTTAAATAACCTCTGCTTTCTTATATGTAGCTTGCAGGTATCCGCAGTAAATTGAACTCTTCTAGATCCATCTACTCGTTACACACGTACCTCACAAGTGAGTAGTCCACCAAAGCTACAAGCATACGCGCCTCCCTATTGTAATCGTGCGCAGGGAAGTGTTTTGGAACGGATTTATTTGCGAATGGAGCATGGGTAATGCTGCGCTGTCTTTCTAGCCTTGCCTACTTCGCTTGCGGCAATGCCGGTCATGAAAGTGGGATATGCAGATGTCGTTCGCAAAATATGCACTTTGCAGAGAGGCATGGCCACCAGAGCACCCTTGCGAACAAGTATTAAGAGGGCTGTCGTAAAATTTCTCCGGCAGGATGCAGAAATTATTTCTTGTAAGACCGGTCGAATTTCTAAGCGAGCTCCATGCTGGTACGTGCTGTTGCAATCGTGAAGTGCTTGTCTAGGAAGCTATCAAAGTAAGCTTTTTTATTTCGAATTAGCATGATTTCAACTGTTATTCTTGTCTGTTATTTTCGTCTGTTATTTTCGCTCTTAATTGATTTCTTAATGTGATTCCCCCACGAGTTCCGTGTAATCTATGTTTCTAATTTCTGAAGCAGCAAATTTAAGGGTCTCCTCAGGGGCCCTCCCAAACCATGTTTGAAATTAGTTTAAATCAAGTTTGAGGCAAGAAGTAACGGATGTTTAACGTAGTAGAATTGGCAAAATTATTGCATATGTTATTTCCTTTGAACAAGGGCTATTCAGCAATTTGAGCTTTGATGGTATCGTCTGTTGTGCATTTCAATTTCTTTTGATTAAAATTTCAAATTTAAGCATTGAAGTTTAACTGCCAGATTTGTAGTAAGCTAAATCATAAGTTGCTGAGTCTTGTGCAATATTGTGCCAGTCATTTCCATGTAATTTTGATCCTTGTGGACCTTGACTAAGCCGGAATGGAATGCGAAACCTGGCAATTGTTGCTGGTAAAATTACAAAAAAAAATATGCTATTTTGTGGATGTAGCAACTGACGTCTGAGAATTATTTCCATATCCCCATGTTTTTTTTGGATAGATTTACCAGTTTTCTAAATTGCGTACAAAAGCTTTCCTGCGGTGTGTGATTTAAATCTTGTGTTACAGCCAGTTGGTCTTTTGCAGATTGAGCAATGTTGTTATTCTAGACACAAATAGTGAGTAGTGTAGTTTCATGTGAGCAGTCTTGTGTTTCATTGGTTTGGCACTCATTTTCTTGTTATCTTTGCGGGATATGCAGTTGTCGATAAGGCTTTTCTGATCTCAATAAGCTTTCAGAGCAAGTTTGAGTGTCTTGACATGTCTCTTCTTCAGAATTTCTAAAATCTTTTGTACTTAACAATGCAGAGCGCAATCTATTGAAAGCAGAGGTACTACATCAATGGTAACATAGTTTAAGCTGAAAGAAGCCTAGACACATCAAGGCATGCATTCAGCAATGTTGGTTTTAATATAATGATGTTTGCTTGTTCTTCATTTCAGTTAAATTGGGTTTTCAGGTAAATTTTTCAAGAAGATAGCAAAGTACAAACGTTAGCACAACACAGGCCAAAAAGAGCTCGTTCTCATATTTCTTGACCCTAGGAGAGCATTATATGGGATATATGATACATGGCAGGGTACTTTGAGATCAAACATGCCTGCCTGGATGTTCCTCCTGTTGATTAGAAGTGAAAACCGAAATTGAATGACAGGTATCAGCAGGTTACTTCTAAAAATATTCTTGATGCATTAACAACTTGCATGCGTTTCGTTTTGTATATGTATTCGTTTATTTATTCTTGCAACTGTGGATTTGTGCGCACTAAATTATATTGCTGGTTTATGGCGGGTAAATTTTCTACTGCTATTATTTATTGCCGTGCTCCTTAGCACGATGTTATTTCTTCATCATAAGAAGCTTCACATTATAAAGTGTCCACTGCCTGTGTTTTACATGCTGTGATTTTCTGACATAATTTTTTTGCCATCGTGCTCATGGCTGTCGTTGCTATAGCCTGTAAGCGTGCATACTAGCCTGTAAGCGTGCCTACACATACGTACTATACGTCAATTATCTTTCAAGCATCTGCTGTGCATTTTAGACGTTCTGTGAATTCACCATTATCAGTGGCGCAATAGCTTTCATCCCTGGCCCTAAAGCGATTTCCGCCTTCAGGCAAAGACTGCGTTGTCGCTTACAACGAAGCCTTTCCGTTTGATTCGTTGGCAGCCGGCCAGATCTTTGTATCCGATCCGATAAGTGTGAATTCTTGCTTTATCATTGCGGACTCCAAGTGATTCGGATAGACCCAACTTAAATGTTATGGGGTTACCCCCGGACAAGTGGGAGCTGTGTCATCTCTAGCTGATTTTACTAGTCACTATGATATGAAGATAAGGCATCACAAACTGGCTCGGGTTTTCTGCCGTCGACTACTTTCCAAAAGAATAATTGCCGAAGGTAGAGTGGCCGGCTATTGGCTTCCGCGGATGCGTCGGATGGCTAGCTTGCTGATTGGGTCGATTGTGGGAAGTAAGCTGCTAGCACACCGGGTCCTCAATAATGATATTTAAGAGGCAAGTACCTTGAATTGCAGAAAGTTTTTGCAGCAAGGGCGGCAATCATGAAACGCACGCGAGCGTAGTCGAGAATCTCAGTCGTTTGATTTTGAACTTCGTTATTTTAACATCACTATGAGCATAAATTCCCTGGTCGTTTTTTTCAGCCTGCGAGGCTCCCGCATTTAGCCAGGCAAGCAGTGTGTTGGAACCTTGTAGCTCCTTTACGGACGTCGTGTCTACTTCTAGTTTTCTGAAATGATCGTATCGTTCAGATGGTTACACTCATCGATCGACAGCTCATCGTCTCCTGGGCTGATTACTCTCTGATTGTTCGATCACCGTCGATGAAGTTCAACATCATGAAGAACGGACGACCAAGTTCGTGATGGTTGTGCACAAAAATCGAAGCATCGTTTTTCCAATATAAATCTCCATCGTTTAATAAGCGCCCGTTTCCAAGCTTGAAACACGCGTTGAGGAAAGATCCTGATGATTGTCCGTCCCTTAAATTAACTCACCGACTTCACCGCAGAGTGGATGTTTATCGATTTGCCAGAAGGGAAGGTTTATTTATCAGCGGTCTCGAAAAATCTTTAATAGCCTTCGGAGAGTTGGAATCTTTGTTTCTGATTTTCAGCACTTACATGTCGATTGTGGATTGTCAGGTAAATTTGTCAGGAAGATAGCAAAGTAAGAACGTTAGTACAACACAGGCCAGAAAGAGTTCCTTCTCATACTTCTTGACCCAAGGAGAGCCTTATATTCATTCATTCATTCATTTAAAACTTAGCGGCGATACGTCATAGACGATCCCGCTGTAGCTGCCCACATAGCGTCTCGTCGAAGGCCACGCCATTGGTCT